>PKQL01000542.1:0-19974 GCA_002916455.1 Penicillium sp. CF05 | reverse complement strand
GACAGGAACGGCGGCTACCTCTCAAACTATTTCGCCGATTTCTGGACCAACATCAGCTACAAAAACCTCAGACCGTGAATGGCATGATACAGCAATCTATGGTAGTAACCTCTCAGCAAGGCTTTCAAAGCAGGGAACAGTAGTGATACTCAGCAGCGTTTTTGGAGGCAGTGTTGCTTTGATTGGGGTCTTTATTATACACTGTTTTATCCTCCGTTATCTCCATAGGCATGCCGTGGGTTCGACCTCTCTTCTTCCCTCGCAACGAGTGGTAGATTCCCCGGGAAAAAGAGCGAAAGTCATACCTAGGACAGCTGAATTCTCGCATTTTTCAAATGAAACTTGAGTTGACACCTCACTAATAAAATACCTCGCAATATTTATCTGGGATTAATCTTAATAGATCAGGCCGATGCTCCATTTCAAGACCACCTATTTCTCCAACTAGACTCTGGGACACATTTTAATGTTAAAATTCTAGGTTCAGTGTATATGAGATGGAAGTCAATCTAAGCCTAAGAGTGGTTCCCATTCAAGGACTCAGCAACAGTGAAGGTGGTGAAGGTGGTGAAGGTGGTAAGGTGGTAAAAATGATCACGGTGAAATCAACATCAGCACAGTCGTGCTTTGAACATGTACGCTACGCCTTCTAATTCGGAGTCGACCTGGTATGGACATGGCCATTCTCATAATGAGGCTTCACCGTCTCCAGCCTCCAATTCTGCTTCCTGCCAGCATAATCCTTATCCCGTTGATGCCGACAGCGATACAAATGGCCTAGCCTCAAAGATCGACAACGGTGACCGCGGTCGCATTATGGTGTACTGGCAAACTCGTAGCGCCGTTCCAGTTATTATAGAATACTTGATCTCTATTTAATATTACTAGTCCCACGCAGTAAGTTCAGGACAGCTACCATACGTCACGTTGAACTTCAGCTTCAACACAAACCCACGGCGCAAGTGGGTGCGTATAACATCCGTACCGGCCAGGTCATGACTTCTGGGCATCAATTGATTAGCCAAAATCCCGGCAAAGCTTTAGAAACAGAAGTGTCGCCAGATGGGCGAGACCAAATCTCCGATGAATGCTGTATCAGTTGCATGATCCTGTTGGTTTTACTCTTTTCGGGCACCTCCCCAACCCATCGAATCACCGCCATCGAGAATGAAGTGGAGCGGCCGGTGGGAACATTGATGGCAACAATACCAAATATTCACCGTCCCAGCCTGGATCCTACGACCATGTTATCGCATCTGTTAGCTCAATTGCAGTCTAAACAGGCGCTTCAGCGAAAGAGGGATGATTATAAGATTGTGTTCCCTGCCAAGCAATCTCGGGTACCATTAGTAAATCTATTGGGTACAGGTCAAATCCTGACCAAAATTGAAACTCTGAAGAGACGAGACTGGCCCAAATTGAAACGACTGAGTCGGGCTGTTTATCGAAATTCAAAACGGATTTCGCGTCTTCGTGCGCACTTGTCATTCTTACAAGCAGAGCTCGAAGAACTGACATCTCGAAACAGTTCATCAAAGGCAGTTGTGTGCAAGCAGGAGATGACTAAAAATGAGCTATCCCCGAGGCGGATATCTTTGATTGGATCTTTGTTGGTTCAGCATTATCTCGAGGAATGCAGTGAGGGACACTTTTAGCACACACCTAGATGGCGAATGAATTATTGGGTTGTTTGCAAAAGGTCCCCGACGTCAAAAGGTACTCCCACTAACCCGCTGTCGGACAGTTACTCTAACGGTTTTTCAGATATAATCAGCTTAAGCCGAGGACTATAGTGAGTACGGAAGGCCGTTTTGCCGGCATGCGGCGAAAGCAAAATGGTGGTGAGGAATCTCAACCCGTATTAATCACGAACGCTCTCTAGCGACGCGCAGCTTGGCCCGACAGGGATTCATGCGCTGAAGGCTTTCAGTGGGTTCACCAACCACAAATCTTGTACTTGCCGATGGTGCATGTGCAAGGATTGGTACAAGCGATGTCTACTCTCTTGGCATGCAGCTAAGTCAACAAACGATCGAATTCCAATTCCTAGAAGTTGGTGTATCATACGTTCAAGATGGATGTCAACTCTGAGCCTCCAAATTCTAGAAAGAGTATGTTTTGTCTCGGCAGCCTCCTCGTCTTCATTGACTGTATGCTAACCCGATGTTACTTTAAGTTTCGAAATCTGCCTGTTCAATTACTTCCCTTTCAAGTACCACAACCACGCAAGCTGGCCCTTTATTAGATCTCTCAGTCAAGGATGATCAAGGCCAAAGCTGGAGGTCACGATTTGTTGACGACAGCTTGAAGTCAAAAAGACGGTGCGCTCGGGGTCGAAAAATCGATCAGTCTGCTCCATATGTTCGGTCTTTATAATGTTTGCGAGGTTTGCGAGAGAGCCTTCGTTTGGCAGGCCGGACCATGACAGGAGAAATGAAAAAAAATAAAATAAAAAGGTGGTGATGGAGCGAAGTGATGGAGCGAAGTGATGGAGCGAGTGATGGAGGGGTATGTAGTGATGGAGGGGTATGTCTATTATCATATGGAGTAGTCACTAGCAAAGGGTTAGTTGACCAATCAGAACCACCAGTTGCGATATACCATTGGCCAGTCCCTGGATGATACGAATGCTCCTAGGATATTGATGGCGGCGATATCTGGGTGGTTGCAAAGGATCTTCCGGTGTGAAGACGTTGAGATTCGCTGGTTGACATAGATTAGACTCCGGAATCGATCTGCGCCGGTCTCGGGGGTTGGTCGGTATAGCCGGCAGGCGCTATAGTTAACATATGTTTGGTAGGTGGTGATCGAGGGCTCTTGGATCAGAAGTACATCCAAGTTTTGGGTTTGGTGGTCATTGATAAGTGCTTCTATCCTGGGTCCTGATTTTATGATATTCAACTGTAGTATGCGCAGGTTCGTTTCTAACATTGATAGGGGTTGGAAGTTACGGGTTTAGCACACTATCGATCACTAGTTAAGTGTTCGCCGCTACAATCTAGGCATCTGGCCCTGATCCCTAGAGGGTATCGTTGCCGCTCGTGTTGACCCGTATAATATCTATAACGTGGTGTTTCCTTACACGACCACGCTAAGTGACCGAAACGTTGGCACCGGAAGCACCTCTTTTTCTTGATCTCGTGGCGTTCTACGCTACCGACATATCTTTGTCTAATAAGGAGACTATTGTTAAGGATGTATTCTACTCCTTCTATAGGTTAGACCAGATACTAAGCGACGCGAACTTCCCTAGAACTTTATGTTTCCGCTTAAGCCATACTAACTCTTCGATTTAGAAGCCTTGTTCGGCTAGGTCGTTTTCTTCCATAATTGTTTGAATGGCTTAAGAGTTCGCATTCTCTAGGTCGAAGTTTTCTATCGGAGTGCGGTGCACGACGATACCGAATCGCGGCTTGACCAGCATTATATGTTTCCTAGCCCATTCAGCCATTTAGTGTTGTTACGGGCTACTTCGGCCGACCCTAGATCCTTAAAGCGAACTAGGTATCCCGTTTTAGTTGTACCAATGCCGGCAACTTATGCATCTTGAGTTGGAGGTGCGCTTAATAGCGCTGAACGGATATAGGTGTTAGCCGAATCGGTGGAGAGGTATCGAAACTGTTCCCTTCTCTATTCTCATTATCCCTCGGGCCTGCCGATGATCTCTGTGTGCTAATACGGACGCAGTTCCGGTCCTTTTCGGGTCGTTGGAGGCTTCGTTGCGGGTCACTGGTACCGCTGGCTGCTATCGCTGCCTAAGTTCTAGGCGGGTTTGGTTGTGGGCTGGTTTCGATTTGTGCTCCTAGGGCCCTGACTTCTTCATGGAGCCTGTCGTTATGTTCTCGGAGGACATTCTGCTTGTGCTTGACCTCTTCTAGGTCGGCTTTGGTGGATTTGATGAGCGTGGTTTGGCGATGGATGATATCCTTGAGGTTGTCGATGAGCTTCCACACCTCTCTGGTGGCAATCCAGCCTGTGCCCTCGGCGGGAGTGTAAGCTTCGCCATTTCTGGTTCTTTTCCCTATGATWTGGCCTGCGTCGATCGATACTCGAGGCTGGAAGTCTTCAACTGAGAAGCTGGCTTGGGTTTCTTGGGTGTTTATGAACGGGGGCTCGGGCCCTCCCGCGGGTGGGTCCGCCATCGTTCCGGGGTTAGCTCCCGCTCGGTACACAACCACAACAGTTTTATATCGAAAATGCGTTGAGTCCAGTGGAATTCGAAATCCGACTCAGTACCTCTTTTCCGCTGTTCCAGGATCGGGCTGACGGTACAAGATGGATCGAAATCAGATTCACCGACGTCTGCTCTTCGACTCTTTCCTGGACCCTAGTGTGAAACACACTAATCCAATTTTAGCCTAGTGTCTTGCGCATCATGGAAAGATGATATATTGCCTCGTGAATTACATGAATTCACGATACATCGGGCACCAATTTATACTTCTTCTCCTCCGCCAGTGCTACTGCTATCAACAGTTGGTTAGTCACTTTCCTCAAATCTCAATATCTTCAACAGCTTGACGTCTAGCGAATCATTCTAGCATATTTCAACTTGTGTGCTGACTTGTGTGCTAAGGACATTACATGCTGGAGGGGCCCAATCAATATATTTGTTGACTAAGACGATGGATAAATACCGCTTGTCGGATGAACTTATATCCGAGGATTTATACCGTGTCGACTATCTTGTTAGCCGAACTACCTACTCGGAAACGGCGGGCCTTGTTGCTGCGGATAGGTCCAAGGTCTACAGTCCTCAAGATATTGATGTCTTCAAAAGTGGTATAGTGAAACATTTCACATGGCCCGGTCGAGAACCTCTCCCATTTATCAGTCTTTTCTCAGATCTATATCATGCTGCGAATTGGGGACTGAAACAACCATGGAAAGACTACACAACATATCACCTTTCAGCTGAATGGGCGGTAGAATTCGTCAACAAAAGGCTTCTCGTCGAGCCTTGTATCTTCAAACTAGACGACTTGGTTGACGACCTGAAATTGACGCTCCCTGACCAAGCACTACAGCATATGAAGGGGCATATATTTGATTTGTCTCCATAACGTCCTGGCCCCTGCTATTTACGCACACTGGAATTCCCAAGAGGCTAAACGAGGTGTGGTCAACAAGCTCTCAAAGGTATGTTCACCCCCTGCATTCCGTCATTCCGAACTCTGGTAACCACTCGCAGCTACTCCTCAAAATACATTCAGTTGTCGCCCATTTTACTGTATCACGGGTGGAGCCTTCGCTCCCTTCTCGTGATTTCCGTATACAACTAGGCCCCTACCTATTTTTACATAGGCCTTTTCTTGCGGCACATTTCCTCCCTTCATACCCATCCAGTCAGGTACGCATGCATGGGCTTTTTGAATCCTTCGACGGCTTGTCACGGTGAAAGTATAATATACCTACCTCCAAGAAAGTTATTTCTTGCTTGGCACCTTTTGTTCCAGGGCTCTCTTTCTGTTTACCTATACTGGTGCATTTTTGATCAATTGTCCTTTGCAGAGCAATACAGCTTCTCGATTCGATCTCTCTCATTTCGGTAATATAACGAATGCCGCGTGTTTCCCGCCCATCCTTTCTTTCATCGGGACTCTTACATCTTCCAAATTATCACCAGCAACCATGGTCGACAAGGAGGTTGAAAGTACCACTTTGGCAGACCCTGAACTGCTTGGAAAAATTGATCAACTATTTGCTTGCAATATCGGAGAATACATCGATCTTCCACAGTTGGTGGTAGTGGGCGACCAGTCAAGCGGGAAGAGCTCTGTCCTCGAAGGCTTGACCAAGTTGAGCTTCCCCCGTAACAGCGGGCTTTGCACTCGCTTCGCGACGCAGATCATCTTCCAGCGGAAGGTCAACTTTGTTGGTCGAGAGATCTCGGCTTCCATAATTCCAGCACCGGGTCTTGACGCCAACGAGGAACAGAAACTCAGGGATTGGAATGCTACTGGTCTGCAGACTCTTAGCGTAGAAGGGTTTGCTCAGATGATGAGAGAGGTAAGCTTTTTAATTTTTCTCTGTACTTCCCCAGAATGTACCCTGACATGACTAGGTCCATAAACTTTTGAACCTTTGTGATTTACACGTCATTGGAACCTTTGGAAAGCCGACGTTCTCCAACAGCGTTCTCCGGCTTGAAATTTGTGGTCCTCGGGAGGATCATCTCAGTGTGATTGATGTCCCAGGGATATTCAAAAACACTGTCCATGGAGTCACCACAAAGGATGATATAGTGCTTGTCCGAGACATGGTTTATAATTACATGAAGAACCCACGTTCTGTCATGTTGACCGTTGTTCCAGCAAACGTGGACATTGCGACGCAGGAAATTATCGAGATAGCCCGCGAAATCGATCCAAAAGGCGAAAGAACTCTGCCTATTATGACCAAGATCGACCTCGTCGATCAAGGAACCCAAAACAAAGTAATAGATATGATCGAGGACCAAAACACGAGTGACCAGCTTGGGTGGGTTGTTGTTCGGAACCTGGGACAACAGGAGCTTGAGGATGGGAACGTCGACCGAGACGTTCTGGAGGAAAAGTGGCATCAAACTCCTCCCTGGAACCGCGTGCGAGCTGAGAACTTCGGCATCAATGCGTTGAGAAAGCGTCTTCAAGAGGTCCACACATCACACGTGCGGCGCACATTTCCATCGGTAAGCATACTTACGAGGCCTCACGATAGTTTAAACCTTCCTAATGACCTCTGCGGCTGTAGGTACGTTCGGAAACTACCAAGAAACTCGATGCGGCCCGAAAAGCTCTTCAATCGCTTGGAACCGAGCGACAGACCCCTGAACAGCAGCGCATGGCGCTCCTAGACATTGTTTCATCGTTTCAAAAAATCACACAGCTAGCACTCGCCGCAAACTACAGTTTGGATGACATCTTTGATGCAGATCAGGATGTTCGTTTGGCAACCCTTGTCTCCAGCAGAAACGTGGAATTTTCGGACCACGTTTCCACGTGGGGCCATGAATTCGCGTTCACCGATGGATCTCAGATAGAAGAGATACCAGCGCCAGAATTGTCAGAGGGATTAGAAGAGTCGGCTGAACCATCCTTGAAATCCACCGAGGAACTCCAACCAGCCAAACAGCATGGAGTTAGTTTCATTTCAAGCCGCAGGATTCAAGAGGATGAAGAAGTGCAGGAAATCCTGCACAATGCCGTCAACCTTCCCCAGGCTAAAAATGGCATTTCTATCTGGATGGACACAGTCTATCGTGAATCTCGTGGTTTCGAAATCGGCACCTTCAATCATACCTTGCTGTCGGCATTGATGAAGAAGCAATCTGCCAAATGGTCTACCCTAGCACAAGGATACATCAGCGATGTGATCGCCATGGTCCATCGATTCATAAAGAAAGTACTCCTCGCTGCCTGTGGTAATATGAGGAGGTCGACCAACATCCTCACTAGCCTGTGGGATGAATTAACTGGCAAATATAGACAAGCTATTTCCCATGTTGATTTTCTGTTGAAAGTCGAACGTGGAGGGACGCCGATGACTTTGAACCATTACTTGAACGATAGTCTCCAAAAATGCCGACAAAAAAGATTCAAAGAAGCGCTGGCACGGAAGAGCCTGGAAAATTGTTCGCATGGGGAGGTCATTCGCGTCAGCGATCTCTCATACTGTGACAACATGAGTAATGCCGAGCATACTGTACAAGACCTTCATGACATTTTACAGGCGTACTACAAAGTGGCCCGGAAAAGATTTGTCGACAATGTTTGCATGCAAGGAGCAGACCATTTCCTCGTGACCGGTACGGAAGCTCCCATGAATTTGTTCTCGCCATCGTGGGTCAATAGTCTCTCGGACGAGTTTCTAGAGCAGATTGCCGGGGAGGAAGGCAACACAAAGCGGAGACGGCTACAGCTGCAGAAGGAAATCACCGACTTGGAAGCTGGCAGGAAGATCCTCCTGAGTTAATCATGAAAAGGCTGAGTGTTCAAGAAGAATAGGAAGAAAAGTGAAAATATCTTATTGCCGGATGGTTATTAACATTGATTGCAGTCTAGATGATTAAACTGGATTTCTGTTGCTTTCCCATACCACCAGTCCCCTAAAGCTCTTTAGTAGAAACTCAAAGCTTATTACCATGCCTATATGGGGGCTTCCCACTGATAGCTACCTGTGCAGCCCTAGGTTCTTTTTCAATGTTTGCCGCTCGATCAAGAAGTCGCCGAGCCTCGCTTGGGAGAGCCGCAGAGCCCTTGCGTAGAATGAATCACCATTATTGCCGCAAATAATAAACCAATTTCAGTTAGTTAGCGTTACCCAGAGTACCTACCAGGAACTATGGACGAGTGCTTGATAACTAAGTCTTGCTCAAAACCGGCGTTTGAACAGAATTAGCTGGTTATAGGAGTAAATACGAGCGTTCCTTGGGGGGCTTATAGCTCGTCTTGGCATGTTGGTCACTAAAGCTCGGTCAAGGGATAGTCCCGTGAGGCATGCAAATGAGACACAATGGCTGATTCCACCAAACCCGCTGCTCAATTTTTATCAAGAAGGACGCGCCGGGCTTCAATGAAGCAATTTATGAAAGTGTGTAAGCCTGCCATATCCTGCTTTTCATAGAATCGGGAGACCGAAGATACTGCGGAAGAGTGGTCAATGTAAACTTTACCCCTCGCTGCTAACTAAGTTATAAATTTGAAGAGGCGTTGACTAAGGACATACGGATGACTAACAATCCGGGGCAGCGTTCATGACGTCATAGACTTAGGCTGTCAAGAATAAAAATTAGCAGTTACATTTTCCCATGCACCAAGGTGGGATGGTCTAATATTTCAGCATCTGGCTTGTCAACGGATAGACTATTCTGATATGTCGGTCTTCTCTATAACCGGAAATTTCCAAACACGGTTTTTGGAAACAGCTCTACTTTTGCAAGCCTTGGATGAAGTGAGAGGAGTTCCAACAACACACGGGCTGGACTTGAAAGAATGCGCAGGTGCTCATAGGGCACAGCTCCTCAAACGGAAGTTTCTAGATTCATTCGCTTTCATTTGTGCTAGTCGCAAAGGTGGCGACAGTGTATCAGCAGCATGTATGGAAGAAAACCAACCTACAGGAGCAATAATCAGGATTTCCTGCAATAGTGGTGTTAGGGACGCTGTGTTATCGAATGCACGAGGCATCGTCGCGCTCCTCTCTAATATGGCACGTGAAGGTTCGTTTTAGTCTTGGTTCGTCAGCTTCAATTTAATGACTGAGACAGAGGGCACGGACGAAACATTAATTCTTATCAAAATTGTCTCTATGGACATTTCACGGATCCGGCACTATGTCAAGGATTTGCAAGATTGCCTCAAGAAAACGACCTTTTCACGCTCGGAGCTCAGTCTCCGTATTAACAAGAATCAGAGCGGCCCCTCGTTTCAGCCTTTGGACTCCTTTTTCGAATGGCTGGATGATATATCTGCACTAGGAGAATTGGATTGTGTGAACGCAGAGTCGTTAGTGCAGTTTCTTCGACACGCCCAGAGAGCAAAACATGACTATTCAGACCTTCTCAATGCCGCCTTTTCTACAAATGCGGGCCATTTAGAGAAATGGTTATTGATCATACTTAAATTGGGGCGCTATGGAATTGCTTCACGGGCATTTTTCCAAATACTGATGGAATTACCCGCTTTGATCGATCCTATGGCTGTCGAATCGGTGCCTGTCCGAGACAAGATCCCCATTTATAACAGAGAATTAATCTAGGTCGCGTTCTCCGGAGAATTGTGGGCCCAAAGGAGGAAGATCATCTGCGCCGTCTTCGACATATCTGGAAAGGGAAGGGAGATCCGCAAAATTACTTTTTACAACGTTGCCCAACCCATCTCACTGTTCATGCCGAGCTACAGCTTGTGAGCTTTTACGATGAGAATCCTGAGCATGTACCATCTTTCCGTTTTATTGGAGTAAGCAAGAAATCATGTTACCTCTGCGATAGGTTTCTTGCTGTTCACCCACTCTCATTTACGACCTCGGCTTGCCATCAAAAACTCTATTCTTACATGGGCTACCCCTTCCACGAGGGATAACAAATCCTACGACTTGTATAAGTCAATCGCAACAAAACTAATAGGTATTATGGAGTTTGGCATCAAAGAGGAACTCGACCGACGACCCAAATTTCAACACAGACCTGTGCCACCAGATTCTTCCGCAGGAGTGTCGCTTTCTGGCATAACAGAATCTGGTACCGTCCCTGTCGCATCTGGTGCTTCGCTTGAATACCGTGCTGGCAGAAGAGAATTATTACGGCGTGGTGCTTCTGCTTCGATTCAAAGCTGCCGTTCTGAAGTTGAATCAATATGCATCTCTTCAGGAACCCCTTACTCCACCCCACGACAAGAGACATCGAATTTTGAGCGAGAAGGTCTGTCTTTTTCTCGCAGTGGTTTTGCCTCAACGGCTCCTACCTTTGCAAGTCGGGTTATGGATATGGTGCTTCATATTGAGAGGGTAGAAGATTTTCTGAAGCAAGAAACCGTTAAAATTGCAGAAATACTCGATGCCAGTACCCAGCAGCCTTCTTGGGAAGCACTAGTGGAACTTCTCGAATCAAAAGGAATATATCGCATCGGTTTCTGCGTGGAGAGAGATTTATTGGTGTTTGAGAACAAACTCAGCGTCGGAAATCAACAACAAGTTTCAGCTTGTGTGCAGTACTTATGTACTTAACGGACATGGTCTAGTGTACCAGCGTGAGACCGCCGAACATTTTGCTCATGCTTCTGTACTGCGTGGGAGAGATGTGACACCACTAAGAATGGCGAGACAACAATCAAATTGGGGAAAAGTACGGCGCCTATTGACTCGACAAAAGTCGCATGGGAAGGGAATGAGAGAAACCTGACACAGTAAAGGCCAAATTCTTATGAGGCCGCAATAGCAAGATGTCAGTGGTTGATTACCACTAGAGCCCGTTTCGGCTTGGATCTACAGAAGAGGAGCTTACTAAGAAGCAAGCCCCTGAGTCTTGAGGATGTATGGATGTACTTAGAGGGGAACAGCTGTTTAGTGGTAATCCATTGCTACGTACGAGACCTTACCGATTGATCCATCGTCGACACAAGATGTTATTTTGCTCCACGTCAGCGCGCAGTTTTACCATCCACTTACCATCAAAAAATGGCCCACCAAATGGCCAGATCTAAAAAAAAAGCCCCTTAATTAAGCGTGCGCCGTGGTGCTGATAAGAAAGTCGGTCCCCGTTCAGTTGAGTACCCGTTCATTCACAGTCCGAAATCTCTCGAGGCTTGATATATTTGTACTGTTTACAATACTGTTAGACAACTGCAACCGCAATGGCGGTTATGGAGCAGTCTAGTTGTTATCTCACTTGATCCGTCATAAAGGGGTTTAACTGTACTCAATTCTCGACACGGATGCTATCCATTCTGTCAACCACGTGTTTGCATGCTAATATCGGAGTATTTAGCCACGCCGGCCAAGACGCGTGAAGCAGCGAGTTAGGAACGGGGAACTCTGCACGGGATATACTATAGTCCCCACAAAAATGTGATGCCAAATGGATAGCAGGGAGATTGTGCTTAGATACTCGGAGTGGATCGAGTGATAGACTCTTTAATGGAGGGTGGAATGCTTTCTACTGCTTAAATACGGAGTACCCTGCCTGCTATTGTGAAAATTGTTATTCTCATCAACCCTAATCCACGGCCTCCGATTGCCCCTAAGCATGCATTTACCTGTACTCCCTCTACTTCTCACGGCCGGTGCTGTCACTGCTATGCCGGCCGTCTCTCATGATCAGGGCAAGACCGTCGTGTCTAACATCCAGGTGGGACCGCGTCCTTTCTACCTGGTAGACGACATGAGCGAGAGCCCGTTGAAGCAGAAATTGGCTTCCTGCAGCGAGAAGCCCATCCAGAAAGCGCCAGCCTTCTCTATCTCCCACCGTGGAGGGCCCTTACAGTTTCCCGAGCACAGTCGCCAGGGTATGCTCGCGGGCGCGCGAATGGGGGCCGGAATCATCGAATGTGACGTTGCCTTCACAAAGGACCGCGAGCTCGTTTGTCGCCATTCGCAGTGCGATCTACACACCACCACCAACATCCTGATGATCCCGGAACTAGCGGCCAAGTGCTCCAAACCATTTACCCCGGCCACGGCGAGCCGGCCGGCGTCCGCTCAATGCTGCACTTCCGACATCACTCTCGCCGAGTTCAAGTCGCTCTGTGCGAAGATGGACTCCAGCAATGCCGCAGCGACCACACCACAGCAATATCAGTACGGAGGTCCGGCCTGGCGCACCGAGCTGTACGACACTTGTGCCGAACCGATGGAACATAACGAATACATTGAGTTGATCGACTCGCTTGGGCTGCAGCTCTCCCCCGAGCTAAAGAAACCGGCTGTCGCCATGCCCTTCCAGGGCTCCTACACTCAGGAGATGTATGCGCAGCAGCTCATCGACGACTACAAGCGTCGTGGCATTGATCCCGGTCGCGTGTGGCCCCAATCTTTCCTCCAGGCCGACATCCTGTACTGGATTGACAACGAGCCCTCGTTCGGCCGACAGGCTATCTACCTGGATGAGCGTGTGGACACAAAAGACGGCTACCAGACAGCGGTGGACAGCCTGCCCGAGCTGGCCAAGCGCGGGGTGAAGATTATGGCGCCTCCGATCTTTGCGCTGCTGAATGCGACCGCTGACGGCGAGATCGTCCCGTCCGAGTACGCCGTCGCAGCGAAAGATGCGGGCTTAGATCTTTTCACCTGGTCCTTGGAACGCTCGGGGCCCTTACAGCAGGCGGCGAAGACGTCTGAGTACTATGTGCAGTCGGTGGCATCGACGATTAGCAAGGACGGGGATCTGTATCGCATCGTGGATGCATTGGCGCGCAAAGTCGGAGTGGGAGGGATCTTCTCGGATTGGCCTGCGACGGTAACTTATTATGCTAATTGCATGGGGTTCAACTGAGGTTGACCTGCATCGAAGTTGGGGTTAGTCGTTATGGTGTGGTTAGATTAGTCGACCTAGTAATCTTGCAAGCCCGGTGACGACCCCATCGAAGCAGTTTGAAAGCGTTGGAACACCACCTTTCCAGGCGATCGGTGTGCTGTAGGCCTACCTACCCAATAACCCTCATACTTATAGGCACGACCTAGAATCTTTCTTTTACACATTTCTTTTTCCTTGCAATATGCAAAAGGCCAGTTCCGGTGGGCGAAAACCACCTACAATTACCAGCAACAAGCGCATTGCAGATGTGGACTCAAGGCCGACCTGTCGACAAGGCAAGGACCAAGACAGAGGACATGCATGCCGAACGCTTCCGCACCATAATGGACGAGTTTACACCCGAATTCAAGGTGCTTTTCGACTTACCGGAGGAACTTAGAGATCTTCTTTTTCCCATGAGAGATGGGAAGTTGTGGACGGGAACCTACCATACAACACAGGGCACCGCATCCCTTTATAACGGAATGATCGACGCGTTTGACAAAGCAGCCAAAATTGCACGCTGACTATGAGTACTTTTGTGGAGCTGGTATAAGATACTTGCCGATCGCCCCTCAGACCAGGCTGTCTATTCAATAGGGGCATTTGTGAGAACGAACCCACAACAATACTACGTCTAGATTAGTTAGATTTAATATTAATGAGAAGCCCACAATCTTTAGACTCTAGGACATCTTTCATACCCGAACGGGCAGGGGCATGGCGGCGACGGGTGGTCGGGAGCGGCAGACGGAGCAATAGGAGCGGTTTCTGGCGGCCTGCTCATCGTGTCAACTAATACTAAAATTTCTTTTATAAAATTTCTCAATACTACTTCTAATAAAATACATGTGTACAGGATAACTCCTGACAGTGGGTCCGGTCAGGGCGGATCCTGCTCTTGCTCACTGAGCATGATGAGTCTCTCTTTTCCCTGAATCTCTGGGAATGCAAGAGTATAAGATGCTGCACGTGATATGCTGGCAGATAGATTGGTTGGCTCTCGATGGCCCTTCTGTGTACCCGGTGGGGCCGCATCGATTGGTGACGGGTATTTAGGTCCGTAACAAGGGGACGCGTGTTGGTGAGGGGCACGATCGAAGTATCCGGGATGGAAAATGAAAAAAATGAACTCCAAAAGGCGTTCACGAATCTAATTATTGAGGAACGCAAGCTGTATTGTATAGAGTTGAGCGTGAACCTAATTAACGGATTCTGTCTTCAAGTAGGACGTGTTATGATTTGAGGCTGGTGCAGATCAGGAATAAAGCCGCACCATCGGCATTAACTCCCCAGGTATCTATACGAAGAAGCAGGTCAATTGGAAACCAACTTGAAGCTCATGCTGTATATCTAGCCTCACGTATTCCCTCTGGAATAGTAATCAATGTAATTCCTCCGAATCACAACAGCGGTTCGAAAAGTGGAGTTTTGCCAACGAAACTAATATTAGGGAAAACGACGTCCGGTGCGTGACACCAGGACGGCCCCAAACCACGGAAATCATCCTAGCTAAAAGCAACCAATTACGAGGTTTTGTTGGTGATTAACACGGTCGCATTTTGTGGGATGGCGGGGCACTAGTCTAGCGATAGCAACTATAGTTTGCGCTGGAGGGGTGGGTTTGCGTGAAGCTGGGCCGGCGTTCCCAACTCAATCACCAATGGTGCGTAGGGAGCGCCAAAGGTTGTTTTGATTCCATGCAAGGGTTGGTCTGTGATGGCTGAAGAGGATTATCGAAATGGCAAGGCAAACTCGGGCAATTTTTAACTACCGAAATTCCAAGTCTTGACGAGGATGTGATGGCTTTTTTTTCCTGCATCGGGTCACACCTCGGGGCGACTAAGCAAGGAGTCCTCCATGTTGAAGCCCACACCGCCTTTTACATCTCGCAATTGCTAGGCTATGATTTGCTAATACCCACTCACTCTTCATGCAAACGACATGTTTTTCATTGGTCATAATCGCGTGATAATGTACGCGTCCGCCATCAAGAGATCTGTGTACGACGTAAATTTAGGTAGGTCTCAATTATTTCGCGCGGAGGTCAATATCTGTCCACCGTGCCACTCATCGGTGCCATTAAGAGCCAATACATGGCTCCTGGGGTTTATGCTCCTGGCTCTCGGCAGCCGTCAACACTTCACTAAAATGGGAAAGAGCGCTTATAGTGGATCTACCGCAGGGGGTGGGTGTTTCAGACCTACCTTGTTGTAAATCCCATGACCGAGCACTGGGTGGAAGACTTTTCTACCTGTACTATAATAGTAACCGGGTTTAGATGTTTAGCGGTGTTGGTTCCATATTGCCAACACTCGAGACCCGTCCACTCCTGGATGTTCAGATATGCCTTCGCAATGGTCCTCCATTTAGGATAAATGGGGATTGAAAGGAAGCTTTTTCGAGAAAAAAAATAAGACCGGCGAATTGACCTTACGAATACGAGCTCATGAAGTGAGCTTACTAACTGATAAATACGGATAGCCTGGTTTCCTACTAATGAGTCAAAATTCATTCGGGGTACAACGATGGCTGAAACTAGCTGAAGACGTGTGGAGGCAAACTCAAATAGCATTTCTTATTGGCTGTTTAACCGCTGATTTGTGCTTTCCCCACTCTACCAAGGACACCCCCAAATCTTCAAACAGGTTACTAATGAGGGCTGGGCTGGGAGTCTCAATGAAACCTGGTCATCTACCGTTCTTTCACGAGATATTCTGATTGTCTTCAGGAGCCTCATCATCTCTCTAAACCAATGGCAAGTGCAAGTCATCACGCGTCTAATTTTTTGGCTTTGCTATCATTTGCAACCAACTCATCCATCAATCTCCTGGAAGTAATTCAGTCTCAAACAATCATTTCAAAACCTTTGCGTGATTTGGCCAAGGAACTTGAATCCACAAAGAACATCTTCGCCTCACTCGACAAGCTAGTCGCCGCTTCAACACTTCCCATACTTCTTCGACTGGCTTCTCCCTTAAAAGGGTGTGGCACAGCCTGTAACGAATTTAAAGAAAACATTGCCGAGACACACGCTCAAAGCAATAAGAACAACATACGCATCGCGAGAAAACCACAGACTCCCAAGGAACATGCCGAGACTTTCAGACGACTCCTCAACTGTTATAAATCGACATTTGAAATCGTGCTCCTAGCTTCAACGATGTGGGTTTACGGTCTCTATTTTAAAAAGGAAATGCAACACTAACCATCTTGCGTTTATGTATGATTGCCAACCCTCTCTCACCACGACCAAGGGTTTGATAGACATCAAAGCACTAGTCTATTACACCATCGAAGACATTGATTATCTTACCGAAGAAGAGGCTGATGGGCTCAGACTTACCCTAGTCTCCAGGGAACGGAGCGACATGATATCGGTTCTGGGAGATTGCCGAGAAATTTGCATTATGTTCCGCAAGCTTGTTGATCAGACCGAGCGGACTTCCCAACACGAAGTCAATAGCAGTGCGGCTTCAGAAAATATTATACCACATCTGGCGGATCTGCTTTCCGAAATTCATACCCGACCTTCTTCACGCCATCTCATTGCCTACTTCGAGGCATTGAAAGATGGTTCTCGCAAGTGGGATGTGGGCACATTCATTACAGGTGCACAATACCTGGCAAAGATCATTGGTCCAGGAAGGGACATGTATTACGAGGATCCGTTGCAAGGATTACATTTCCCACCCTCGTTTGCCGACCTATGGAACCAAACACACCCTCAATCACGCATCGACTCGTTGCACTTCGCAGTATGTCCTCCTGGCTGGTCCAGTGGAATCGAAAGCCTTCGCCTTGATTTAACATACACGGGAGAAGGTCCTTTGAGTATGGGCTTGAATTTATTGTTTGAAGGGCCAACCACACTGGACTGTGGTATGTTTTGTCAACTTCTACAATGGATGGCGATTCGCTATCTTATAGGAGATGATATGTTCGATCGATTATTCCCGTTTAAGAAAGGCGAATTCACTATAAGCCAGCAGTGTTACAAGCCCGTCGATCCTGCAACCCAAATCGGCAATCTACTGTTTCCTTTCTACGACAGGCCTCTTCATGAAAAGGCAGAATACCATTTGAAATCTCGGGCCCGCATCCAGATGAGGGCCTTTTTCAATCATCCAAGGTACCTTTCAAAGCACCCTAAGGGAACGGGGCGTTTACAAAACGTCATTCAAATCGATGATTACCTCGTCACATTCCGCCCCGGGGCTCCACAAAATATCCTATCAAGCGAAGAGCTTGAAGTTGCATTGATTGCAGCCTACAATGCGCCCCGAACTTTGGCCGATGAAGCGGAGATTCGCTTTTTCGCAACAAATCCGGATAATGTGCATCCTTATCTGAAAAAGTCCTTCGGATCTCTAGCTAGGGAAGCGACAGGTTTTGAGGACCACACTTTGAGTGAAGCGGAATGGAGAAATACCAAATTCGACAGAGTGAGGATGGCGCACGGGTGTCATCTTATATTCAACTTCCAAAGGCTGATCACATCTCTCGAGAAAACTAGAGATGCCTACCTTAATGGAATCATGGACAAGGACGTCATTTACAGAGCCAAGGAGTTACAAAGGTGCGCTTTCCCAAAAGAGTTTGTTGGATAAGGCGGAAAGCTTGCTCACCTTAATGCCTAGGCTGTAGCGTCAATTCAAGTTAGGGCTAATTGCAGTTCTTCGCCCTGTAACTCGGCCTTGGTGCGCGGTATCACGCCCTCGATAAGCCGTGGTATATCGACTGTCTGATTTCTCGCGACTCCTGTCGCGCGGGGCTATCCAAATCCACATCGGGTGCTGTCTTCTTTATGTATATCGTAGTTTATTGTCAGGGCTCAGACTAGATATACATATTACGCCAGCATCTATGGTTCTATTTTTATGCTATCACTAGACATAGACACTACTGACGTCGGCGACCTTCATTAAGGAGAAGGTTAAATTCCGCCAGTTAAATTCGGTTTCGTAAAAATTCTTCGTGCGGATATTAGTAGTCATGCTGCGCGCTTCTCTTCGTTACTTCTTCGTGTTGCAAAGAGGAGGGCTACGATGATCAGCCAAAGCATTACATTCCTACCATGGAGTCTATTGTTTCCCTAGCCGCGTTCGCTGGTGTCTATCTCGCAAAGAATTCTATGATCGGTATTCCTGGACCCCATTATTTCGAGCCTATAGATGAACATTGGCCATATCTGGTACGGACCGATAAAAGGAGACGGTAGGGTGTCGAGTCATAGTCGAGTCAACTAGAGAGCACGAGCAAAGATATGCGGTCCGATAGTTTCACCTGATCCTACTCCGCGTTGCCAGCCGGTCGATGTATTCCAGCGGGTGGAGCTAACAAGCGGAAACGAACAAGTGAAAATGAATCAACCAGACATGCATGACGCTGCATCAAGAGCACCGTCAGAACTGCTGTGGTGTCTTTGGATATACGCTGGCTGGATCTGATGCCTAAGCACGCTTTTTTCTATCCAAGCCGGAGTAACGTGTGCAAAGACTATTTCCCCTGGTTGTCCCTGCATCTGCAGGTTAGTCAATCCGAGCGCGTGTATCTATCACCGAAATCGTCTTCTGACATATCGCGTGCAAGCGGTTTTCTCAGGGAATAGCCGAACTCTCTACGTCCCCTACGTCGCCTATCCTTGGGCATCATACTTGAACAGGAAGATACACCTACTTCTGTATATATGAAATATATATATCTATGTGCTGACGCTCACTAATCCTTTAAGTGCCAGAATAGTACAAAATCCTGGTCAAATTCAACCTTTTCTTGGTAATTCCTATGCAATCGGGTCTATAGTGTAGCCATTGTTTCCATGACTTTTATTACCGGGTCGTTGCCGTTGAATCTTGATATCTTGCTTCTTGGAGTGGTTGAACCCCCGGGTTGGGCCGGGGAAAACGTCGGGCCGAGATCTGAGCTTATAGACCAGAACATGCATAAAAAACAGACATTAATCAGCAGGGTTATGAATGCCAATACCGTAGTTGTGTGCATAGAAATGGGCTTGGTTGGGCTTTGCTGAAGTCTAGTGACCATCACTCAACTTCACCGCCTGGCCATATACCACATACATACATCAACACCCTCGTCCATACTATCTGTCGACTTCCGAGCGGGACAGTACGGACTAGTACAGCAAAGTACTTGAGAGTGTGATTCTTAATACTATAGTAGGTGCAGAATAAAAAGGGGGTTTTAGGGCTTACTAAGCCTCACAAACACAGGCACAAATCAGGCATACATGATAGCTGAATATCTCCAAGCGCACTAGTAAAAATGCGGTCCATTATACTTGACACTATCGTCAACGCTCATCAACGTTCATCAACGTTTATCAACACCCGACAACGTTCATCAACGACCATCAACGTTCATCAACGTTTATCAACGTTTATCAACGCTCATCAACGCTCATCAACGCTCATCAACGCTCATCAACACTCACCACAACAATCACCACAACACTCGCGACTCACAAAAACACGCCTCTATTCGCTCTACGCCCTGATGGCAGATGCATTCTATTGCGGCGGGAAGACTAGCCRACCGCAAACCATGAAGACAGGAGGGTTGGGAACACGGCGATCGATAACGAAGGTTGAATCTTGAATCTACGATTCTGATGATTGGTTTGCATCTATCTAGGGCTCTTTCTATCTCTCCAATGATGCTTCGGAATACGAGGAAGATGAAGATGTTGCGCAGGTCTTTGCTTCTTCGAATACTCTTGGAATACTCGAATACTAGTCCCCAGCACCACGGAGAGGTGCCTGCACTTCGCTGGGGAGCCATGACAAGTCCTTGGCGAGCTAAGTCTTGCATGACTGAGCACATTTTTACATACACAGGGCTCATTGGCTGTGAGGGAGCACATGTCTTACATCGCTGGGCTCGGAGCAGCGACAGCCGTGGTCACGGAAGCTCTGAAGTCCTTGGTTTCGCAGCACCCCCCCTGCGAGGATTATTGTTGACGCAGA
>PKQL01000541.1:0-19999 GCA_002916455.1 Penicillium sp. CF05 | reverse complement strand
TTCCAATTTCTGGAACACTGTCCAGCTGAATTGGATTCAAATATCCGAAGCCCAGCATGTCCACGCCCCAGCCGCTACATGAAGTAGTGGTGGCGGATGACAAGCTCCAGGGCAATACCTCGAGATCGGCATCCGACGAAGTGGACATGCAGCCTATGCAAAAGAAAAAATGGTATCGCAGACTCAATCCGCTGCGATTGCAAAAGATACCTCCGGTCCCAACAGAGCGATCTGTGTCGCATGAACATGGCGCTTCGTTTTTCAGCATTATTTCCTTCCAATGGATGTCTCCGTTGATGAAAGTGGGTTATCTACGTCCACTCGAATTGCAGGATATCTGGACTGTCAATCCCGACCGGGCCGTTGACGTATTGTCCGGCCGATTAGACGCCGCATTGGAAAAGCGCACTGAGAGTGGCATTAACCGCCCGCTTCTCTGGGCGTTGTACGACACGTTCAGGTTTGAATTTCTGCTCGGCGGCATCTGCCAGCTTTTCAGTTCGCTGTTGCTAGTATTTGCGCCGTATTTGACTCGGTACCTGATTGCCTTTGCGACGGAGGCTTATGTCGCACAAAAGACTGGGCACCCTGTGCCTCACATTGGCAAGGGTATGGGGTTCGTCGTTGGTATCACCTGCATGCAGGCACTGCAAAGCTTGTGCACGAATCAGTTCCTATATCGGGGTCAGGTTGTTGGCGGGCAGATCCGTGCTGTCCTGATTTCTCACATATTTAACAAGGCTATGAAATTATCTGGTCGTGCTAAGGCAGGAGGGCAAGCTACTCCAGAAGAAGCCAAAGCCTTGGAGGCAACCAAAGATGCTCTTTTAAAGCCGGAAGAGAAAGGGAAGAAGCAGAACCCTGATAATGCGTTGCCTGCACCTGGTGGAGTTGCAGGTGATGGCCGCGGATGGAATAATGGTCGCATCACTGCGCTCATGAGCATTGACGTGGACCGAATTAACCTGGCTTGTGGCATGTTCCATATGATTTGGACAGCACCCATCTCCATTATAGTGACACTGATCCTTCTCTTGGTTAACATTGGCTACAGTTGCTTGTCTGGTTACGCACTGCTGGTAATCGGAATGCCATTTTTGACTTTCGCTGTGCGATCCTTGATCACCCGACGACGGAATATCAACAAGATTACCGACCAACGTGTATCTCTCACCCAGGAAATTCTGCAAGCTGTGCGGTTCGTGAAGTTCTTTGGTTGGGAGAGCAGTTTCCTCGGCCGTCTGAAAGAGATCCGCGGACGAGAAATTCGATCCATCCAGACGTTGCTTGCGATCCGAAACGGCATTCTCTGTGTGGCGATGTCTATTCCTGTTTTCGCCTCGATGTTGGCTTTCGTTACCTATGCACTATCAAATCATGACTTGGATCCCGCGCCGATTTTCTCTTCATTGGCACTGTTCAATTCCCTGCGGATGCCGTTGAACATGCTGCCACTAGTTATCGGTCAAGTGACCGATGCTTCGACTGCTTTCAATCGAATCCAGGAGTTCCTACTCGCCGAAGAACAAAAGGAAGATATCGAGCGGGATGAAAACATGGAGAATGCAATCGAAATGGAACATGCTTCGTTTACCTGGGAACGCCTTCCTACAGACGAAAATGATGCAGACAAAGCCGAAAAGAAGGCAGCTGCGCGCACTGAGCCAACAGAAAAGTCAACACCTGAAGACGACACCGATGAAACGCCCACAGAGCCATTTAAACTCAAAGACATGACCTTCGAAGTCGGCCGACATGAACTGTTGGCCGTAATTGGAACAGTCGGTTGTGGCAAGAGTTCCTTACTCTCGGCTCTGGCGGGCGATATGCGTGTGACTGATGGTACTGTACGTCTGAGCACCACACGCGCATTCTGTCCCCAGTATGCCTGGATTCAGAACACCACTGTGCGCAACAATATCCTATTTGGGAAGGAATATGATGAGACTTGGTATGAGCAAGTGATTGACGCATGCGCTCTGACCCCAGATCTCGAGATTTTACCGAATGGAGACCAGACTGAGATTGGAGAACGAGGTATCACTGTGTCTGGTGGACAGAAACAGCGTTTGAATATCGCCAGAGCCATATATTTCAATGCTGAACTGGTGCTCATGGATGATCCTTTGTCAGCTGTCGATGCACATGTCGGCCGTCATATCATGGACAAGGCAATCTGTGGCTTGCTCAAAGATCGGTGCCGAATCTTGGCGACGCATCAACTCCATGTTCTCAGCCGATGTGATCGAATTATTGTTATGGACGAGGGACGAATCAATGCGGTTGATACATTCGACAACCTGATGCGCGACAACGAGGTCTTCAAGCGGTTGATGTCTAGTTCTCGACAGGAGGATATGCAAGAGGAGGAAGAAGAGGCGGTGGACGAGGCCGTGGATGAGGCAGACGAAAAAGAGCCAAATTCCAAGAAGACCGCCCCAGCAAAGCCCGCCGCGGCCCTGATGCAGCAAGAAGAAAAGGCCACCGAATCCGTCGGCTGGAGTGTCTGGAAGGCGTATATCAAAGCCTCCGGCAGTTATTTCAATGCCATCATTGTATTCATCTTGCTTGGTCTTACGAATGTCGCCAACATCTGGACTAGTTTGTGGCTGTCCTACTGGACTTCTGACAAGTACCCGGGGCTGTCAACCGGCCAATATATTGGAATTTACGCTGGACTGGGTGGCAGTGTTGTTCTCTTGATGTTTGCTTTCTCAACTTATATGACCACCTGCGGTACGAATGCTAGCAAGACCATGCTTCAGCGTGCGATGTTCCGTGTGCTCCGTGCGCCTATGGCTTTCTTCGATACTACACCACTTGGACGGATCACCAACCGTTTCTCGAAGGATATCCAGGTGATGGATAATGAACTTTCCGACGCGATGCGTATCTATGCCCTGACAATGACTATGATTATCTCTGTGATGGTCTTGGTCATAGTGTTCTTCTACTATGTGAGTACCCTTTCCCTTGGAATTTCTTGGGTATTTACGATGCAAGGTTTGCTAACCCCCTTTAGTTCGTCATCGCACTTGTCCCGCTATTCATACTGTTCCTTCTAGCCTCGAACTATTACAGAGCATCTGCCCGCGAGATGAAGCGCCACGAGAGCGTCTTGCGCTCAATGGTGTATGCTAGGTTTGGCGAAGCCATCACAGGAGTCGCATGCATTCGAGCATATGGCGTAGAGAACCAATTCCGCCGCACCATCCGAGACTCGATCGATGTGATGAACGGGGCCTATTTCCTCACTTTCTCCAATCAGCGCTGGCTCAGTGTCCGGCTCGATGCCGTGGCGACGCTATTGGTCTTTGTGGTTGGTGTTCTGGTCGTCACTTCTCGATTTAATGTCTCTCCCAGTATCTCTGGATTGGTGCTGTCTTATATCTTGGCTATCGCACAGATGCTCCAGTTCACGGTTCGTCAGCTGGCCGAGGTTGAGAACAACATGAACGCCACAGAACGAGTTCACTACTACGGTACTCAGCTGGAAGAGGAGGCGCCTTTGCACCAGGCCGAGGTGTCACCTAGCTGGCCTGAGAAGGGTCACATCGAGTTCAACAGCGTGGAAATGCGCTATCGGGCTGGGCTTCCACTCGTGCTGCAGGGCCTCACTATGGACGTGCGAGGAGGGGAGCGCATTGGCATTGTCGGTCGCACTGGTGCCGGCAAATCGAGTATCATGTCCGCACTATTCCGTCTAACCGAGCTATCGCGGGGTAGCATCAAAATTGACGGCGTCGACATTTCTACCGTCGGCCTTCACGACCTTCGATCCCGCCTTGCCATCATTCCTCAAGACCCAGCCTTATTTAAGGGCACGATCCGCTCTAATCTTGATCCGTTCAACGAGCATAATGACCTCGAACTATGGTCCGCACTGCGCAAGGCATACCTCATCGGCCAAGAGCAAGGACTTGAAGGCGAAGGACTTCCAAGCGGGTCAGGCAGCGGAACCATAACCCCAGTCACAGACACTGACGTGAAAGCCCGCCCGATAAACAAACTCACCCTCGAATCGCCCGTCGACGACGAAGGTCTGAACTTTTCCTTAGGCCAACGGCAACTGATGGCCCTCGCCCGGGCGCTGGTCCGCGACGCACGTATCATCGTCTGCGACGAAGCTACCTCCTCCGTTGACTTTGAGACAGACCAAAAGATTCAACATACTATGGCTCAGGGCTTCGATGGGAAGACTTTGCTGTGTATTGCGCATCGCTTGCGCACGATCATCCACTACGATCGCATCTGCGTTATGGATCAAGGTCGGATTGCTGAGATGGATGCACCGGTTGCATTGTGGGATAAGGCAGATGGCATCTTCCGTGCCATGTGTGAACGCAGTGGTATCACGCGCGAGGACATTCTCAGCACTGACTGAGATGAGTGATGTTCCAAAAGCTAGTATATAATCTCCAGACATCATACATACAAAATACTAAAGGCACATTAAACGTGACTATTAATACATACCATATTTCCATTCCGCATCTTTACATTATTCTCTATAGAACACAAAGAACCAGATCACACCTTGTCTAATTCACAAACCAATTCCATCCCCAAATTCCGCATCATCCCCTCAACCCCAGCCTCCCTCCACCCGACAAGATCCCTCTCATCCAACCGCACCATCTCTTCCTCCTCCGACAACACCCCAACAGGCAACCCAGTAAACTTAACCGGCAAACCAGGCGCCGTCCCAACAACTCTCATCCTTAAACCCGTCAAAACACCACGCAGATGATCCGCCGCCTTTCCACCACCCCGCCCTCCATACGAAACAATCCCCGCCGGCTTACCCTTCCATTCAAAGAAGAGATAATCAAGCGCATTCTTAAGACTAGCCGGAATACTCCAGTTATACTGCGGCGTCACGAAGATAAAGGCATCGTACTGCCGCACTACGGTGGACCATGCGCGCGTGTGTGCTTTGCAGTAGTGAGGGGTTGGGTCTGATGCTGGTAGTCTGGCGGGGATGACGGATTCGTCGTAGAGGGGTAAAGATTGCTTTGCTAGATCGAGGAGTTCGAGGGTTATGTGGCGCGGGTCTGTATCGAGTGTTTCGTTGTGGTTTGTTGGGATTATCGGGTCTGAGGTGAGGACGTCATAGACATACTGCGTTATCGTGGGGTTGAGACGGGGGCTGCGGGTGCTGCTGGTGACTATCGCAACTCGTTTAGGGGGCATTTTGAGTATGTATATCTCCTGGGAGATATGTGGGTTGGATAATTGTTTTAGTAGAGGTTTTTATGGGAGTTTATGTTTTCGGGTTGACATTGTAGTTCGGCTCGGAGATTAGAAACCTGGATATTCTGACTTGATATAGATAAACTATGACGATTTCAATATTTCTGGCAAAGGCACAGCTTACACAGTAAGTGTTAAATTAGAAAAATATATAACAGAAATAACAGAACAGTAGGAAATATCGGAAAGCCACTATCATTCTGGATTTCAAATAAGAGCCCAAGGAAGACCCAACAACACCTGTCTAAGGGACAGACCTCAGTTACTGGCTCCCATATTCCTCCTAAATTTCAGGAACCATGACTATATACCCAAGAATCAAGCACAAGACATAAAGCAATGAGTCTGCCCCTGCGTGCCTATCTCTTCTAGCGCAGGATCCGGTCTCCGCAACCAATTAGCCAGCATGTTAGTACAGTGATCAACATGTTCCAGATCTGCAAGCATATTATCCAGGCGATCACCACGCAAGTGAACATCATGGCCTCGCCGAAGGAGATACAGACAATGAACCAGATGCTCACGGACAGCAGTCCAATAGAAGTCCGGGTTATTGCCGAGTTCAGTGTAGTCCTTCATCTGCTGTGTGGCGGCCTCATCATAGAAATAGACAAACGGCTTTCCGTTGTTGAAATGCGCAAACTCGTCCGTGAAGTCATGGGGACATTCTTTGTGCAGCCAGCAGCCGGCAAGAGGATCGTAGGCGCAACCGAGGGCTTCGGCCTCCTTGGTTGAGTTGCCGCACGAGTATCTTACTCGTGGAGCTGGTGGCAGACACTGTCGTTTTCCTTCGAGTGATTCGGGGTATGCGAGTGAGTCAGATGATGGTGCTTTTACGACAAGGACTTTGCGGAAGGGTTCCACGGCGATGGCTGTGATTACGGCGATCGCCAGGAGTAGCAGGATCACGAGTAGGCCGGTGATGGTGATTGCTGCGAGGTTTCTTTTCAGAAATTGTTGGATGCCCCGACGGGGTGGTCTGCTTGTGATGGTGGCATCGCTGTCGCCATCGGCATCCGATTTGGCAACGGGGTCGTAGTCGCGAGAGAAGACTCTGTCCATCATGACAGGATTTAACGAGTTTCAACGTATAGATTTTCCTTGAGATCAAAGAGGAGAGAAATATAACTTTTCCGGGGGAGAAATCCAACTGCACATGATGCTTATTGAGTCTGTAGTTTTATTCACGTCGGACTCGGGACAAAGAGTATATGAACAGGTGAGCATTATAGATGGCCGGATAGAGGTATCAATAAGACGCGAAAAAAATAAACCAATCTTAGTTGATTATTGAATGAAGGCTATGTCCGAAAGAAGAGTTCAATAAGACCGACTAATGAAAAAGTGGTTGGTCCAAGACAAAGAAACCCTCGAAACCCGTCAGCAACACCATTCCAAAGACATCTGTCATCCATACTGTCCCATACCTCCACGGACTGGAAAGAACGCTTCATATTTAACATAAAATGTATTGCTGAGCGTACCTGTATATAACAAAATATATCTGCTAGACTGACACAATATCCAAATATCCAATAAGTTCATCCCAAGGTATATTCACAAACCCCCGACAAAAGATTCACAACAAAAAGCGATTTACAACAAGAATGAAAAAGCAAATGTACGAAGCTAGCATAAAGCCAAACTAAGACTCTAGATCTGGCACCAATCTAGACAACGAAGATAGTCCGGTTGAGAGACTCCAAGAATGCAGAAGGACCGGCCTTCAATTCAACAGTCAGCATATTTTATTTTCCAACAAATGTAAGGGATCTACTTACACCAATCAGAGCCGCATGAGCGATATTAATCTGGCTTTTGCCAAGGGTAGCCGAGGCCGGCACGGTGACCGTGAAGTTCTCATACGGGGGCAGGCTGGACTCGTGGTACTCGGGCTTGAAAGGCCCGTTGTATAGAATCGTTCCGAGAACCTCGTCTGCGTCTCTGCAAGGTGTGGATTCACATGAGGAGAGGCCGATTGCTACACCCATCTCCTTGGACGAACTCAGAGAGTTCTAAATGATAGATTAGTCTAAGGGGTTTCGGTAACTAATTGAAAAGGCTATGCAGCTTGGACGTTAGAACTTACGGGACGCTGAACTTGAATGACGACTTCGTTGCCAGGATTGATATTCTGATTCTCGGTGGGGAGTCCGATTGAGGCTCTCTGGGCAATGGCCGCGGCGACGAAGAAAACTATGAAGAAGGACTTCATTTTGACTGGGAAGAGGAAGGATAAAGAGTTATAGAGTGGGAAATGTGCTGGTAAGATGATAAGATGGTATAGATGTTCTATTGTATAGAGAGTTACAGGATGGGGTATTTCCAAGGTTATAAGCTCAAGATCTGGAGGAACCTTGAAAGGGTCAGCCCTAGCAGTGACCCTTGGGATTCTAAAAGTGTCGAAGATGGTGATTGGTCGAGTATCTGTAAGTTTCAGATATCAGGGAAGCCACAGCCGACGCTAAGATCAATCGGGAACTAAAGTGGAAATCCCCTTGCATCAATATTATCAATATTGAAATAACCTAACTGTCTCACTTCAAGTCAAGTATGAATTCAGGTGTGGTTTCAAATCTGTCCCTGATATTATTGGTGAGGTTTTAAGGGTGCATACGGTGTACCGGCTATCTCACATACGACCTCAGCCTGAGCTGGAGCAGTGACTCGGAAAAATCGCTACAACATAGGGCTGCATTAGTTAGCTGAGGTTACTCTACAGCCCCCAGAATAGAATGATTTCTATCGCAGGGAAAGAGGCCAGCCCGGCTTGTTCGGCCACAAACAAAGGCTGAGCAGAACAAATCCCGATGAATCGGCAAGCGTTAATATAAAATGGTAAAATGAGAGATTGCGGTAACAAATAACAAGTTAATATCCGACATCGGGTGATTGGGTTGACATGCATAAACCCCTTGCCTCGTTCCTAGGGGCTGCGTGTGGTCCATTAAGGCACACCATCGCTTTGGCTTTTGTTGCCCATTGGTAAAAGCGGCAATATACGTGCACTAGATTAGAAAGGCAGAGGATATTCATTTAAGTAAACTAATCTATTGGGTCATCAAAGTACGATAGGAAAACAAGAAAAGACACTTCAGTTGGAACCCTAAAGTTCTTCTAGAAAAGAGAGAAAACCATATCCCGTCCTTATTCCTATTCTGGGCCTTTCTTTTGGGGGAACCTGACCTTTCTAATCCTTTATAGTTCTCCTCCTCATTGTCCTGCTTAGATCATCATTGTTACCACCAAGAGTATCCGAGTCGACGGCATTCAAACAAGAGGAAGCTCCGGTATGTCCGGTCCATCACCGTTTCTCCCACGGGATTGTTTGTTGTACGGAGAATCGACTCGATCCACTGATGGGTTTCCGGGTTCGCGGCAACCGCCGCGATAAAGTGGGTGAAGATGAGAACCTCAGGAAGATTAGGGAATCCGAGTGCCACGCGCATCGCAGTCAGAGCACGGCACCATCTCCTAGGGAACACGTAGGGCGATTCCGGGGTGTGGTAAACAACGTTGCCCCATTCCATATACTCTCTATAGTCGAGATGATCAAGAGACGCTGCTTCAGGGGAGGAGGGCTCCATATCTTCAGATGTGGTTTCGGGTTCATGGCCTAAGTCAATGAGTCAGGAACTGCCTGCAGAAGTTTGACATTATCTGGTTCAATTTCTTACACGATAATGACGAGTTGGCCCCAGGATTGGAGCTTCGTGATAGGAATGCGGAATGATCGAAGGTTATTAATGAGTGGAGGGGTGATAGAAGAAAGATGGTGAGTGAAGAAGACATGTGAGAGGAAAGTAAGTGAAATAGACATTAGATGAAAGACAGTAAGTGAGAGAAAGATGACAGAGTAAATATAGTAAAGAACGGAATATATATTAGGAAAATAGTGAGTGACATTGTAGGCAGGCGCACTAAAGTCATATCAATATATAATTGGTATATTTCCAAGGTTGCCTGTCCCGACTTACTTTATACCTAGGTATCTTAGGGATTTTCATTGGAGGTCTTAGGTCATCTTTCCCTCATTATCATTTGATATTATCAATTTGTGGCGCAATAGAAAGCAAGCAACGGGATAACATTCTCATAAATCAAGTGCAGAGTATGAGACAGAAAACACAAAGGGAAAAGTGCAAGAAGCAAATCTTGGGACTAGCCTGGCTGCGTGTAAGTAGCCATTCCTATCCTGATCCGTCATGCATGCACGGGATGTGAACATTGACGATTTTCAAAACAAAACATATGTAGGGCAAGGGGATAACACCTTGGCAAGCGAATGTCAATAGTGAATGCGAAGGATGAAAGAATGGACACAAATTGCACTGAATAGAACAGGGGACTTTAGCCTCCTCATGACAAGAAAAAGATATTAAGACTCACCTGATTATTCAAAGCCCAGTTACCTCTCTGACAGTGAATCCGTCTAAAGAGCCCCCGAGTCTTTGGTAACTTGAACATGTCAATCATAGCTGGCTCTCTTTCTTGGCCTCAAGAGCTGCTGCCAGTCGCGCCTGCTTTCTCCTCCATTTTCTCTTGCGCTTCGTGTTCTGTGGGTTTCGAAAACATTCCTCAATGGGGTGCTTTGTGTGGCGCTGGTGATAGGGACAGTATCGCTTGGGGAAACTTTCAATTTGATCAACGTCAGCAACGGCAGTATGTAGGTTGCCTGAGATTGACTGTTGGTTTCCTAGTCGACATGCCTCAAACTCCAGGAAATCGGCGAAGGCTTCATCTAGTATCGATGCCGGTAGAGAACCTCTTTCGAACTGGAGCGACTCAACCCATGGAATGGTGTTAGGGTTCGCACTGACCGCTGCAAGGAACTGATTGAGGACGAAGACCGTTGGAAGATGTGGGGGTCCAAAGGCCTGCTTCATCTCTTTGAGGGCTCGCTTCCAGGAGTGCACAAATGCTTCTGGTGACTTCGATGAATAGTAGACAGTGTGAATCCAGTTCATGAATTTGCGATAAGCAACAAGACACTCGCGGGATTTGTTCTCGGGGATCTCAACAGGTTCGCCGGGATAGGAGGCTGCCAAGCAAAAGTTCGGGTGGTTGCAAGCAGTGTTCGCAGGAGGTGGGGCAAGGAACTGAGAGTGAGGAAACAAAGTACCTATCATCGGTTGGCCATATGGGGGAGGACCTGGTGGAGCAGGGTTAAACAAAGTAGGGTAAACTGGTGGCGGTCTGTAAGGGCCGTAAGCAACAGGGCTAGGACCAACAGTTGGAGGTCCGAAGTTCTCAAGACCAAACTGAGCTGGAGCCGGAGCTGGAGCGACTGGATTTATGCCGAAGTAAACGGGTTCGCCCGCAAATGCAGACTTGAGATCTTCTTCTTCGACAAACATTTTGGCTCCGGTGAGTGTGTTTGTGCGTGAATTGGTCTTGAGATCGTGCTCGCTTTACGGGATTTCGTCGTATGACGCAGTAGAGATAAGCGTTTGATGGACGTAGATTGGACGCAAAAAAGGGTATTAGCAAGTTGTAAGTCGAGTAGATGTAAAGGTGTTGTCACAGATAAGTTGAACGACTGAATAAATGCTTTGATGATGCGTAGATAGATACCTGGTTAAGTTAGAATCCTGGTGGATGTGGTGTCGGGGTGATGACAAGGGTGAGTTAGTTCATACTGTTGAGGTCGCCTTTATATGTAGGCAGATACATCACAGATTGGTGCAAATTGACCTTCCACCTAGACAGCAAAAGTAAAGGTATATGACTATTCAGTCGCTGAAGCTACCTAGGTACCAACGTATTACCTAGATAAGCTACATAGACACCCTTTGGGCTTCGATGGACAAAGGTGGCCAAAAAAAAAATACCTAAGTTATAATAATGACAGGGCACAATTCGGGTATAGCTGAGAGGGAAATGAGAAGCATCTAAGATAATTCCATAGAAGTATAAAAGAAATTTCAACATAATCTTGCTATGTTTACGAACAAGTTGGCCTCTCTAGGCGATAGGCACAACTTGACCAAATGCTTCTCAATACTGTTGAGAGGAATGTAACGTCTTGTCCTCTCATCTCCGTTTTCTCGAAAAACCTAGGTGGACTCAAACCTAAGATAAAAATGGCAGTGCTATTAATATACATCGACAAACATAGCCCATCCAATATAATCCACTACATTTTTGTATGGATTGTCTCTAATAAATTTCGTGCTCCCGGGCTCATTTCGCAGTTGGTCGATGCCGAGCGATAGTCCAATCCAACGTTGTTCCCCGCGCGTCAGGTTTTCCTTGTTCTTAAGGCAGAGATCTGAGAGATCGAAACTCTTATTCCTATGGGAATGGGTTCGTAAATGGGTAGAATGCATGGTGCGTCTGTCCAAGCTTTGGTCAAGATTTACAAAAGCAGCGAATCGAGGCCAAGGAAACTGTCGATATAGTACTGATGCCAATGGTAGTCTAGGTGCAATACCAGAAAATCTCCTAACAGTGTGTATCTTGGGTTAATATCATCTAAACCTACTTAGACGTCAGGCCTAGGTATCGTATTACCTACCTAGTTAGGTAGTGGGCTAAGACAATCACGTGGATGTCTTTTGCTCCAGCCAATGCCTCACATAGCCTCTGTCATTGGAAGTTTGCTTTATCACGCTCTCTGCGATGAGCACCAATTGCATGAACATATCATATGAAATACTAAATCTAGATCTAGTACGGAGTACTCCGTAATTCGACTCAGACCTTTTATCTGTACAAATGCGGCTAACGAGGTTCCGAATATAGTTCACTCGGTGATTGAGCCACAAAACCGTTCAGTCGGTAGTTGATTCAGGTACAATATGATATGTCACTGGGTCCATGTCACTGGGTCGGAGGGGCTGGAAGGGGAAATTTGAAAGTCTGGTTCCGAGCAATGACTTCAGCGAAAAGAGCTATTACGTGTCTTAGTACCGATTTCTGTGTGAGATATTACAGTATGGCTGGATGCCCAGCATCAAATTATACTTCGCAAACCTCGGCGTTAATTGGCACCTTGGCTTTACTATAAAGCCGAGTTATGCGACCCGCATCGGGGAGCTACGTCAGAAGTATACAAGGTGGTGATCGACAAGAACTTCCATGGGATGAATTTCCAAATAACTTCCAGAAGTAAGGGCAATTCTAGATTAAGTTAGCTTCCAAGATTTCCCTTGGGGTAGCTTCCATGGTTGCTTATAAGGGAATCGGAATTACCTCGGAGAGATTTAGGGCAGGGGTGAAGGTATAGTATATTGTAGGTAGGTAGTCACGGATAGAAGCAACCTAAAAATGCAACAGAAATGTGCCTTCCAAGGTTGATACTCAGGTCGGATAATCTACTCCGTAATACGATATCATCCAATATCAAGCTGAACCAATAAATCTCACATAGCCACATGGGAAAAGAACGATGGGGTGGAACCTGTCGTGATCTGATAGCCAGCCATTTTGGCACGTTCCACAACCCCCTCTCCACATCAATATGTTCCAAGGTTACCTAGGTACGCTTATCACATTGTATTTTCTGTTTAATATCATAGGGTCAAGCCTGGGAGTATATTTACTTTTCTACCCGATACAATTCTATGGTCAAACATGCCACTTTTGTCCCTGGCCGATCTTTTTCTGACGGGATCCGCCCGATCGTCGTGCCCTCACTACAATACTTATCCCACCTTAGTATAAGCACCCCTCGAGAGAATGAGTTCTTTCTCTCCTCGAGATTTCCAGGAGTGGGTAGATCGACGCCAAAGCACCACGTCTTCCTCCACCGTGTCGTCTGCGTCAACGGGTATCCTCTTCCCGAGCCCTACGACATCACCAGGGTCTAGCTCGAGAAAGCAATCCTGGCAGTTCTACGATGATGTCGTGCGGCTCGAGTTGACACCTGCCGTGCAAATGTTTGTGAGAGAAAAAGGTTCCTTGAGGAATGCGCTGACTTGTTGGTAGTTCCTTTGTCAAAAGCGGCCAGCTATTCAAGCTGAAATACACATTCATTGATATTTGCAAGGACTCAACGGGCGCTTTAAGATGTCTCGAGCTCGGGGGAGGACTAGGCCAGCAAACACCTTTCATTCACGGCTGTGAGTTGTCTATATCTCCGAGGGATACATAACATGGCTGACCATTCAAATTCATGTATAGTCTCAAATACAAAACTACCGGTCCCCCACCTAGAACATCCAAAAACAGGCGACGATTACCCTCTTCGTGTGTCCTTTATGGACCAGCAAACTGTCCAGACGGGAAGCACGGTATTTATGACGCAACTATCATATAAATTTGATCACTGGGATGGTAGGCGACCGATAAACCTCAAGACTTGAAAACCTTTGCTTACACTCGCAGATTGTGTACGATTTCAAGAACTGCTACTCGGCTCCAAGTTAATATTTATCGGCGGGATGGCTGAGGCCAAGTCTAAAGGCCGGGGTGAAGAGTGCATCAGCCAAAATCTTCGCATCCTCCGCGGGCATAATGGGAAACGGGTAATGCTGTTCTTTGCTAACTCGCAACGGAGGGAGCTCAAACGATACGTTTCCATACCCCGTGAGTTTCATGTTTCACTTTACTCAGATCCCCCTTCTCACGGTGACGTTGCTAATGACCCTAGTAACCTGCATCGGTTCAATTAAACCCCCGAAGAAAGCCGGCCGGCCAGCACTACTTGATCTGAATCCGAACTTCGAGATTCTGTCTCAAATGAGAAATCTTACGGTTCAGTTTCTTGACGATGATGGTCAGTGCGCATTTAAGTTTCTCTTGTTTGGATGATTGGCTGATTCCTCTCTCTCTCTCTCTCTCACTACAGACTGCACAGCATTTTGTCAGATGTTGTCATACGACCTGACGATTGGATGAATAGTCCATGAGGGACAGATATGCATATAAATATTTTAAATGGAGTTGGAGTTGGTCAAATTTGGGGGTCAGATATGTATTCATGTACATAATACCAAGATACCCCTGGGCGTTACATACATACTGTTGAGCATAGATCATTGTACGGAGTACGGAGTACACGTGAAATAAATTAATTAATTTGAGTGATTCAACGTTTAGCCGATTAATTAGAAAAGAATTAGAATAGTAGAATATTAGAATAAAAATTTCTCATTTTGTCCAGCCACCTGCCCAGACGAGCATACGAGAAGTATAATAAAATAACATTAATCTGAAGGATTCTAGATGTCTCATCGAGCGAACAATTTACCCTCGTGGTTGCCCATGTGGGTCAGTCAACGTTGGACGTCGACAAGTCAAGCACCAGAAACGCCGCACGTGGAGAAAACATCCCCAAAGCTTTGGCTCGTTCCAAAAAGGTTCGCCGCTTAGCTCCGCATTAGCGCCTGCAGGGATCTGTAACCTTTACGAGGTTCCAAGGTTTACAAAAATTCGAAAGCCCGTCGAATCTAAACATCTGATATTATATGAAATGTAGCTCATTTCACCTTTGAACTTCCAACTTTCTAGAAAGGTATTTATCATGGGCAAGTTCCACCATCGGTTATATAAAACCGACCGTGCCAGGGACTTCGATCATGAGCAGGTATGGAGTCCCCCGCATTTTGATAACATGACATGCATGCAAGGTCGCTAACAGCTCCATTGTAGGATCGATTTGTTCGCATGCGACAGATCTATGAGACTATCGACAGGCAGAATTTTCAATGGATTGTCGTGCTGGTCGCTGGTCTTGGGTTCTTCCTCGATGGTTACACAGTGCGTTACCCCCACTTTTCACGTGGATCATATTGAAACGTTGTACTCGATGCCCGCGGGCATATATGGCAACTACTAATACTTGATATAGTTATTTGCCGGCAATGTGGCTATACCGATGATCTCCTATGTGTACTGGAGAGACGACACTTCCTCTCTACGACTCACCGGCATCAATATCGCAACACTTGGTGGGACCCTGCTAGGGCAAGTGGCATTTGGCTTTCTAGCCGATAAAAATGGGCGGAAGAAGATGTACGGTGTTGAATTGGTACTCCTCATTACAGCCACCCTGGGTGTGGTCATGTCCTCGACAGGTGTGGACGGCAGCATGAACGTCTTCGCATGGCTTGTTTGGTGGAGAATCTGTGTCGGTATTGGAGTTGGCGCAGATTATCCACTCAGTGCAGTGATCACGTCTGAGTAGGTAGATCGATCTCGAAATCTTCAATCATGGAGAAACTGACCATGAAATGTCAGATTTGCCCCTACCAAGCACCGAGCCCGCATGCTGGCCACCGTCTTCTTCATGCAGCCACTCGGTCAGATCGCAGGTAACATTGTCTCATTGATTGTCATCGCGGTGGCTCGCAGTAATAGCAGTCCGGGTGAAGACCTTACCCGCACTGTTGATATAATGTGGCGCTGGGTGATCGCCATCGGAGTCGTGCCCGGCGTAGTCGCTACTCTTTTCCGGTTCGCCATCCCAGAGAGTCCTCGCTACCTAGTCGATATCGTGGACGATCCCGTCACTGCGGAGTTTGATGCAACCACGCTTTTCAGTGACACACCTGGTATAATTGATTCTGGGGGCTGGGGAACCAGTGCTACATGCAGTGCCGGTAGCGCGATTCAACTACCTCCGATTTCATCCATTGCTAGCAGTTCGACCTTCGATATTGATGACGACGACGAGTTCACCCGCCTACCCCCCGCCACCCTCAACTCTCACTGGCGTTTAGCACGCAGCGACATCGTACGGTACTTCTGGACAGAAGGAAACTGGCGCAGCCTGGCTGGTTGCTCGCTCGCGTGGCTCCTCCTTGACTTTGGCTTTTACGGTATTGGATTGTCGAGCCCTCAATTCTTAGCAAAGACATGGGGCCAACTTAATATCTCCCGTCCCGCACCGAACTGGAAGACCGACGATACACCAAATGCCAATCTCTACGATATGTTCATGCATACCTCTGTGCGTGGGCTGATTGTGCTCAATATCGGGAGTTTTGTCGGGGGCATACTGCTCATCATGTTTGCCCAAAAGCTGGATCGTGTTGCGCTGCAGAAGTACATGTTTCTCGGGCTGGCGGCTTTGTTCATCGCCCTGGGGACCATGTTCGTCTGTCTTTATTCCTACCCTCCTGTTGTAGTGGCATTGTATATTGTCGGCCAAATCTTGTTCAACTTCGGTGAGTCAAACCTAAGACACGACGCATCGAGTCATTCTAACTAACTATCCACAGGCCCCAATGGAACAACCTATATGATACCCGCCGAGATCTTCCCCACCCGATACCGCGCAAGCTGTCACGGCATCAGCGCCGGGGCCGGAAAGCTGGGCTCTATTCTCGTACAGATCTTCTCAACGTTCTACCACTTTGGCTCAGGGCCAGGTCCCGATGCAACCCGCAAGCACGGCATTGTTCTCCTTGTTTTCAGCGCCTGTATGATCCTTGGCGCAGTCGTCACACAATACTGGATTCCACCAATTCAACAAAAACGGAATGGCAGAACCAAGCTTTGGGGTGGTACTCCCGAGACTCTTGAGAGCTTGGCTCTTGGCAGAATGGGACGCAGGAGTCGGGATGCCGATTGTCGGAAACGGACATCACGGCATCGGGCCCTTTCAATGAGTGCCTAGGTATTGCTGCGCTCCATGTCTATCTCTAATTATTCTTCTGTATATAATTTAAATCTGTTTTATTTGGGTTGGGTAGTTGCGGCTACATGAATGTAAACCAATAGATGCATCCAGAGTCCACTATGATAAACTTTAAAGATGTATTCACAATTCAAACCTAAGAGCAGCCACCATCGAGCAACCGCCCCATAGTCACCTCATCAAGATAAAGCGCTACGTCTATCCCCCCATCCCGAACCCCACTATCCATCACCTGAACACACCCATCCATCTTCGGCACCACAGCGTGCACATAACGTGGCTTATTCCCACCCACAAAGTCAACATCGTACAACCGCAGTCGCAGCCACGATGTAACAAGCGTATGCTCGGACCCCAAAAAAGCCTGCCACAGCCGCTGCGGCGATACCTCGTGCGCAGCATCATACAACATCGCACCCACAGCATCAGCTGTAAACCCCTTCATCGTCTCTCGGATCCGACTAGCCATCTCGCCTATTATCTCCCGACATACCGAAGAAGCCGTTCCACCGACATGAGTCAGGAAGAGCGGGGATCCGATGAACGTATCAGGAAGAGCGGGCGAAACACGCGGTCGCGCACCGAGAGTAAAATCCATATATACACGTCTTGAAGAATCGGCCTGTCCGCGTGATCGCGTAATAGCTACCCACAGGTGTGCGAGGAGAGCATCTAATCTAGAGATATCACATCGACCCCCAGTGTCCAGGGCCGCATCTTGGAAGTTGCCTAGCTCCGCGGCTGTGAAGTGCAATTGTGTATATCGGACTTTCTTAGAGAAATCCCACGAAACCCAAGGCGCTGGTTCGGAGGGCGAGACTTGTTTGTGGTCGAGTTCTCCGGGCGGGGGTTTAGAGTTCTCCGTCGTCGGTATAAGGAATGGTGGGTATCCCTCGGCAATATCCCACCAGCTATACCGATGGAGAGGTAATTTGCGAGCGATGCGCACGAGGCTTTGGTCTGGCTCGGGGCTATCGATATCGCCCGCAGCACAGCTATCCAGCAACGCAGGATTGAATACGGGCTCGCCCATTAGCGGGGGTTCCGGTTGGTTCCCGAATTGCTTTTTGCTCTTATGGGTCCATTGATGCATGAATACCATTAGCGTCTGTGCGTCTGCTAGACAGTGCGCCATCTTGACTCCGATGACGTAGCCCCCTTCCTGGAGAAGACTGATTTGGACTTGCATTCCTGGTAGACCGGCATAATCGCGCAGATTGGCTAGTGCTAGTGGGTTGGATGATACGAAGAGTCTTTCGTTGAAGGCATCGCCTGCCCATGCGCTCGGCTGAGAACCGGTGGTCGATGAAGCACGTTCCTCTGCTGTGGGGACGATTTCATCTGCTCGGAAGGCATGTTCGATTACTGTCCATTCGACGCCTGGGTCGGTGTCTGTTCCATATACAATCAATGGACGATTGAAACGCTCTGTGTGGTTTCCTTGGGGCTTGACGGGTGCCCATTGGAGTTGGCCTGCCCATTGAGGGAATTTTGATAGGGTTTTAATGAAGGAAGTCCGTAAATGCTCGATCAAGGTCTTCTGATCCAAGTCTGGATGTTGGTTGAAAATCCAAATTGCTCCTGTTGGAGAAAATCGCGCGACTGTTGCATCGAGGATGGAAAGGGGTGCTGATGTCGGTGTTAGCTGGTTGGTTGGTCGCAGCCTTGTGGACTCGATGGTGGTCATGTTGTATTTTCACGTAAGGTATGTTCAGGGATCATTTTTAGATCAGTCTCATTCATTTTTATCTTTCTGCCTTCATGAGTCTATATCCGTCATTGTGTGTCATTGTGTGTCAATCCCACGCCAAGCTCCTAGTTAATTAAAGATAACACATCGTTATCTCAGACAATAACGACCTGAATATCTAACCGGAATGATATTAGCAGCTTCAACTCCATGTGTATCTTAACTTTCTGAGAGCCTTGTCTTCTCATCCCGCGTTCTCGGGATGGGAAGACGATTAAGTGGGGGAATATCGGAAAGCGCGTCGCGTGTCCACGTCTGCCCCTCACATCTGATTCATGAAGGCCACATACCATATTTGAAATGCTTCTGCCAGATCTATCCAACGAGCTGCTACCGATAACATCAGACAAACTTGACTTACAGGTGGATATATATGCCTTTGCTCAAACAACGACTATATGCAACCTCCTCATTCCCTACCTCTATCGAGTTGATGCAAGACAACTTCAAAGCGCGGCATTAGATTCCTTGAACAGCCGTTGCCATTACTCATTTGGGCGTTTCAGCGGATGTGCTCCGGCGTTAAAAACAAACTCATCCAAACTGATTAGGTTCGGAGGGCTGAACATGAGAGAGAAATATTTGAGTGTCTGCGACATCCACATGCTGTCCATCGAGTCTTTGAGGGTCATCTCACTACCCTCGTCCGTGACATCACCAATAGCCGCATTGCCATTTTTTGTCTGCGTCGCACTTTGCATTGCCTGGAACATATCCCAAGCTGCATCGAGTAGATCTTCACGACCACTAACGCGGTAGAGAGTAAAGATACTCTCGATCGCTTCCGGGCGCAAGTTATAAGCAGTGTCCGAGATTTCGGTGAACCCCTTGGACAGACGGTGGTCTCTAATAAAAGTATCGACGTTGAGATTCGGATTTGGTTCTGGCTCGAGCCTGTTCGCATTTTCCAGACCTCCTGCTTCCAGTGCTACTCGCTCCACGGGCAGCTTTTCTGCGAGGTACAGTAGACAGATGTGGAGAATTGAGGTAGATGCTGAGAGTGGACAAGGTTCCAAGGTTGTTTACGAAGAAGAGGAAGTGCGGTTACTCTCCAGGGCTAAGGCTTATAATACCATTTCAGGTGTTCTTCCTCAGATCAGAAACACGTCCAGGAGCTCCTTCTCAAAAAGCACAAGTCACATTAGCCTAGAGTGTTGCAAAGCCATCCCTAGATGGTTCTAGTAGGTACATAGGTGGATGGACTCCTCTGTAGATATGGCAGCTTCTTGCATATAGAACTCGCTATTGGACATAGTAGCTGAAATACTGGTTATGATGAGAGGGGCAAATTTTATGTGTACGCATTTTCTTGTCACATGCTAATTGCCCACGCATCTTTCAACAATTGATATGAGCTTGTTGATGCTTGCGTCTCATACACTGCACTGCGTATTAGATCGATGATTGAAGAC
>PKQL01000055.1:0-79198 GCA_002916455.1 Penicillium sp. CF05 | reverse complement strand
CCACTACCCCCGCCAAACCCCCCGCAAGCACAGGGGCAGCGTACGTCTCACGCGCCGCCCCAGCAGCCGTATCAACCGCGCCCGCAACAACAACAGCAACAGCAGACATCCCGAAACCAAGCTCGCACGAACCAAGCGGGCCAGCCTTTGCTCTCCGACAGGCCCTGGAACCAAGCTAGCAGGCGTCTACATTGGTCGCCACTAACGCCGGGTTAGTCGTTCCGGCCCCCATCGCCGATAACAAACCAGTCGTGATATCCGTCAAATGCAAACGACTAATTTCTATAAAAGTCAAGTTGGGAACAGATGAGAGACTACTGCACCGGCTACGGCATTTTGTCTGTCTATCGGTACTCTACCTAAGGCTCTTAAATGAATTGTCCAATGTTGACCACACATATAGGGCACTGATATTTTGATTGGCAGGCGGATCATGCTCCGGAAAGACAGTCATCAAGAAGAGATCAAGGCGAAGGGCCAATAACTCGGCGTGCTGTTTGCACCTCAGGAGATAGACGTTTCAAAGCCGAATCCAGCTCGTCGGTAGCTTGAGCCAGAACATCGTCGGTCAGTGGCTCTAGTGCGTCTAGGATGAACAAAATGCGCGAGGTATCATCGGTCAAGGCAGTCCGCGGGCCCTGTCTCCAATTCCAGCGACGGCAAGTGATGCCGCTATTGTCACACCAAACTGGCTCCCCTGGGGCTGCATGGTCCGTTTGAGGCTCCCCGCCAGAAAAGGTTTCGAACTTCTCATTCCCGGTAGCGCGGACTAAGAAAGGCGATCCATCATATTTGTCGAGGTCCTCGCCTCCAAATGGGATCTGATACTTGACGGAGATAGCATTGTAGATGTCGGTGAGCCGGTTGACTCGCGGCAAGCCATCCTGCGCGCGACGGGTCAGAGCCTCGAGGCTGTTCCGTGTTTTTTGGGGCTTCGCTCCGAATGCTTTGTATGCTTCGCGCCATGCAGCGATGTGTGGCAGTTCGGTAACGGGACAATTGGACAACTTGTCCTTGACGGAATTTTCAGCCTCCCTCAAGAGGGCCTGGCTAAAATCGTCACTTGGGCCGGGAGGAATACCCTCTACCACCATCAAGAGGGCGCGATAGTCTGGACGCAACTGGAAGATTTCCGGAGCTACATGTGCAGCGTGCAGTAACATTTGTGCCACTTGTGTCCCGCCCATGACTGAGAATAAAGTAAAGCGGCTGGGGATGGCTGTAATTGTTGCGAACTGGGTGTAAGAGACTAACGTAGATGAAGAAATATTGTAATAATGTAAAGAGAATAGAGAAAAAAAAAAGAGTGCGAAGCGTAGCCTAATATACCTACACTAATTGTGGGGCAGGTTCTAAGGTGAACCAACTAGGCCTTCTTAATGTAGGCTTATTTTCCATAGGAAAAGATTGATTGGATAGATTCTCATAGCACGTTAGCCCCCTCCGTTCAATTTCCTAAGGTGGGAAATAGTGGACACAATGTTGTTATCACAATGTGGCTTCAGGGCTTTTGTGGCAATCGTGACTTCCCGAATGGGTAGTTGATGGGAGTGGGTCGATCAAAATTAGATACCGGTATCTGATTGGCTGACTACTTGTACCTTATTTGGTTCCATGGTTCGACCGGGTAATGCCCTTGATGAATAGCTGTCTGGCTGTAAAGCATCAGTCACCCATGCGACTGGCTACTGCGACGGGCTACATAATGCTGAAATATTGGCCACTTCCCTTCTCAATAATACTCAACATATCCTTGGAGGCATTAATTCAATTAACTATCCATCCATCTCATCATTAATTAGTCGTATAATACTACTAGCTATTACCAAGGACTTGTCTTTTCCAGCAAAAGGTGCTTCCTCTCTTTCAACCCTTCACCCCGATAGCATACAATACCTGCGGAACCCAAGTATCCTGCTAAATTTGCAAGTTACCTGCCATCCTTTACTGAGGTCTCTCCGGGTAAGCATCATACAAACCATCAGCAACGCGAATGTTGCTGAAGGATGCTTCGCCCTCCCCGTTCTGGAAGAAGCGAATCTCAGTCGAGTTCGCGTACCAAGGACTGCGGTAGAGTTAGTTTACGTTCGGTGAAAAGTGGAAGCAAAAGGATAAGAGAAACATACCGGACCCAGGTAGAAACAACAAAGCGGTTGTTGGCATAAACTTCCAGAACAGAGTTGTCGACCACAACGGTGAGGCTTAGAGTCTCAATGTGGTCCTGTCCGACTCCACCGGATTCAGAAGTCTGCGCGTTGCTTCCCCATGCAGTGTTGGGCTTGTTGTCGCTTGAACCGTGCTCGCCCTTGTGACCAAATTCGCCGCCGAGGGCGCCGAGTCCGTCGATGCCGTCGAGGCCGGGGTGACCACCGTGACCACCGTGACCACCATTGCCGCCCTCATTGCCACAACTATCGTTGATGTCAAATAGGCGAAGACGGCCAGATTCCGGTGACGCATCAATACCGCTGGTGGTGTCTGCAGCGGCACTTGTTTCGGAACGGTCAATCATGATGGACTCGTTGGAGAACTGATAATAGATGGTGGTCGACTCAAACTCGGATGCCAGGATCTGGAAACCGGCCTGTAGGGTTGATGCACGAGCATTGAAGTCGATCTCAGCCTCGAGAACAAAGAACCGGCTTTCGGGGGAGCGACCGAAGGGAATGACACCTGCACTGGTGGTGGTCCGGTCCGGCTCGCTGAAGCCGGGGGCCGATGTCATAGCGTCATAGGTCTCACGCGCGATATCAATTCCGAGTGTTTCGAGTTCAACACACCGGCCAGTTGAGCCGCCGTTATCGGCCACACGCCATGAGCCAGTCTCCTGCGCAAGCTCGTTGTTGACCACGTTGGGGATAGCACTGATGTACAACTCGCGTGCGGTCAACAAAGTGTTTTGCCATCCTTGCTGGGCAGCTGGGAAGCCGACAACGCCTCCGAAAACATCACCAGTCAACCAGACATAGCTGATGAAACGGTCGGGGGCGCCGCTGGCACTAGACGCTTGAGAGGACGCAGGCAGGACTTTGCCGGCTGCTGCATAGGCGGCCAAGCCCCAGTCGAAAACACCAACCATATCAGGGGTGAATGTTACATTGTCACCGTCGGTGTTTGCAATTGCTCCTGCGGCCCAAATCATGGCATGCAGTGAGGAGACGGACTCCTGGATTGGCACATACGAGCTCTCAACTGCAATGGTCATGAAGGGTTCGCCGTTGTAGCTGTATCCCTCGCGAGTGAGACCGACGACGTTGCTAGTCTCGAAATTGTAGCCAAACATCTTAGACCAGTCACCATTTCCCCATGTAGAGTTGGCAGGCTCATTGTACCATTCTCCAAGGTACTCCCACTGCTCGAAGTCGGGGCTCGTGTTCTGGTAGAGGAACATTCCAGGTCCGACGTCTTTGACACCGCCGGAAACGATTGTGTACCAAGTGCCTTGGGCACTACCAAGGGATTCATCGAGTGCGGAGTTTTGGAAAACGAAGGGGTCGCGGAACGCAGTAACCTCCAGGCCTGCTGGGGGCTCGGGAATAACAGGTGGAATGTCAAGCTTGGTGAAGTTCTCGCCCCCGTCGTAAGTCACCGCCAGAGATTGCGATTCACTGCCTCGGACATAAGGAAGGGTCCAATGGATTGGCAATGACGAGACAGAGGTGTATAAGAGCGTCGGCTTCCCGTCGACTCCACTAGGGATGACAGAGCCATCAAACACGGCAAGGGGGTCGTTGGCACCGCCAGCGACGATTGAATAGTTGCCGTTAGGTCTGACATCGTAATAGTGGACAAGATCATCCGTCAAAACCATGGCAATACCGGTACCATTGTGGAGGAAGCCGACGTGGAAGAGGCCTGTTTCAGGATCATTGTAGTGTGCGCACGGGTCACCGATCTGGCCGTGGGGTGGGAGGACATGGGTATGCGGCCTCCAGGTGTCAAACAAAGAGAGTTCGGGCAGAGTCGAGAGATCCGGGGGTGCAGCATTGTAGTCTTGAGCAGTGGCACCCGCCAAGATCGACGCCAAAACCGATGCTGTCGTTGTAGCCTTCATGATGATGAGAAGGTTTAGTAGATGACCGCGAGGAATAGCTTAGTTCATAGGAATCGATGTGATATTTGTACCTCCTTATATACAATAGAGCAATTCCCCCTCAATCGCGTGTGTTATTATTGCAACAGTAATGTTGCACATTCTAACCCCCTAGAAGAGTGCATGCTATGTTGTAGAGTACTAGGGTACCTCTAAAGAATTTCAAAGCTAAGCAGGAGCCATATATTTAATTGGACTGAGAATACGGACCAATCCAGGGGTGGGTGATCATGGCATGCAACCTTAGTTTTTCAACGCCTTCATTCCTCGGAGACATGAAACGAGTAGCCTGTATAGCCTCGCCAAGACGACAACAATACTTAAATGTAACGGCGCCTATGGGCAAGCGCAAATGGAATGCGAGCAGATTTGGTCCGTAGATATATCATATTCTTCTTAGAGCATATACATTTTTCTTTGGCAGGACTGATACGTCGTTTACTCACTGTTTATGTTGGATACCCAGGCCAATATCCCCCACGTGTGATTTAATTATTCTGTATTGGTCAATTCTGCTTCTCTGTTCCTGTTTAATTGATATACGCATACACCGAGATACTCATTGTCCCCGTATGTTGTATGTAGACTTTCTCTACCTTTCGGAAAGTCTTGCAATTGTATTCATGGACGTTCCTTTTCTATTTCCCTAAGGGCTTATATGGGACTATATAGTTGTAATGGTATTAATTTAGTAAGAAAGTAAACCTTGTTTATAACGAACTAGTTAGAATACAACAAAAAGCTCATTATACCTGGGAGGTCGAAAATTGCATGTTCCATGCATGATATATATATAACCTATATAGATGCAAGCTTACACCCCTTAACAACATCCTCATATCGCTTGCTTCTATATACCTAATTCCCTGACTCTTATAACCTGTATATTTCGATAATGTGTAATTTCAAATAAGTTTACCACAAGAGGAATGGCTGCTGTCGCCGCAATTCTCAGTGAACGACCGTCCGAGGTGGACCAAGGTTCTATATGGTGGGAATCGCCCGAAGAGAGGCATTTAGAACGACTTTTGGATGTCGCTCACCAGGTAATTTTGATTCTTATAGGAATCCGTGTGGTCCAAGTCGTCAGGTACTTGGTCGACGACGCTGACCTAACGGACACTAGACAGCTAAGCTCATGGCTTATCTCAATTTTTTGTCCTGGTCGAAGTCACCCATGCCCGTGCGGCAAATTCTTCGTCCAGCAGTATCTTGACGTCCGCTAAAGCCATAACCTTAGCCACAGCCATGGTAATGTCGTGATCCTCTAGTGTCTTTGAAGCATCACGGAAAGCCTCGGTATGCATTGCTGTTTCTTCGGGTGTTGAATTAAGTAATGTCCATGGAATGAAGCAACATACAAGGTGAGTCGCCCCTGTCCCTCTGCTGGATGGGAGAATGAAAGTCTTTGAACAGAACGACTATTTAATAGACTGCCTTTACGGGAACCCTGGTTGTGTACTGTGTCAACGTGGTCCTCCTTATTGTATTCCGTGTCTATCTTCAGCAGGCTAATGCCAAACGCGATCGAGAGCAAGGTGTCCATATCGAGCCCGAGCCTCGTGATGGTGGTGTCGCCATAGATGTGAGAGGAGTAGAAGAAGAATCTACCCAGGTGACAGATCCCCATGATCAAACAGATGGGGAGAACAGGAGCTTCCGTTACTATCTTTGATGGGTGTTATACATTCTTCATTTGCGCCAGCAATGTGAAACTTCTTGGCTCATAGCATTGGATTCCTTACTTGGGAGTATCTTAGTCGGAAGAAATTATTGCCTCACTATAATTGGACATCGGTTACGGCGCGTATATTTCACTTTAATGGTCCTTTTTGGATAGTCAAAATCAATGCCGAATATAGGTTGACCAAGGTAAAAAGTTGATGCTTCATGTCATGCATTCTATCCCTTCCCAACTGTTAGCACCGTAAATAATTGGCCCACTAAAACTTTATTCGACCTTTTCAATTTGATAGTATAGGCTCAGATTCATAAACGCAAGGTTTAATTAGATTATCTCACAGGAATAAAGGTAAAAGCGTATGCGACTAGCCAGAGTAATCGCCTCATCTCCAACCCCATGCTTTAGGTGAAGCAGTCAAAGAGGAAAGGATCCCTTGATTTATTCTATTTACCGCCCAGCGCTTTCCAGGGTCTGCTGCCCTGCAGCCAGCGCCTTATTCTCAGCATCGGGCCTTGGCTGTTCGTTCTTGATACTTTTCCATTCCAGCGTAGCCGCACCCAGTACTGTCAGACAAGAAATAATAAAACCTACCTGAAACACCCCCCGCAGCGCTTCATTGTAAGAGTGGACAACCGTATCGTGCAGCTGCGCCGGCATCGCATTCACCAGCTCCGTGACACCCCCGGAGGTGACAAGACCGGTGTTGAAACCTGGTACCCCGGAAAGTCTTTTCACAAGCTGATTAGCTAGGATATTCTCCCCGACAGAGACAAAGACGGCAGCACCGATGAGCTGACCGAACAACATGAGTGCTAGCCCAGACGGCACATCGGGCTTCGGGAGGACGGTCTGCGCGACGAGATTGGGAACTTGGAAACACAGACCAAGACCGATTCCGTAAATGATCTGATAGCCGATCCATTTTGCCTCGCCAGTGTCCACCTGGAAGGTAGTGAGAAGACCGGCCCCGACGGACATGATGCAGGATCCGATAATCGCTAGTGGGGTGTAATATCCGATCTTGGAGTTTGTGATTCCACCAACGATTGAGCCGACGACCATTGATATCATCATTGGTAGCAGGCGGATGCCGGATTCTACAGCGGAACTGCCCATGGTGGATTGGAACCAAATTGGGAGGAAGTACACTGTAGATGAAGTCAGTAACAGGCAACAGCTATGAACGGGCCAGTCTTGGTACCAAATATATAGTTTCCGGATCCGACGCAGACTGTCTGCCAGAAGCCAGAAATGATGCTGCGCTGCAAAAGGATACGCACTGGAAGCGTCGCTGTCTTTGGGAGGAAGATCTGGACGGCGAAAAAAGAAAGGAGCAACACGCCCATGAGGACCAGGCAAGCCACGACGCGGCCACTGCTCCACTTCATATTGTCAGTTGGGGTTGGTTGAAATAATGGTGCATATGGCATACAGCATAAGTCTGACCTCCCCACTGGAGCGCCAATATGAGACAGACCACACCAGACATCAAAAGTGTGGTGCCGAGGAAATCCAGTTGTAGAAGTTTCTCGACCCACGAGACCTTTGCTCTATCTTGGTCGGGGACCCTGAGGCAGAAGACAATGAAAATCATCGCGGCACCACCGATTGGCAGATTAACGTAGAAGCACCATCTCCATGTCACACTCGATGCAAATGCGCCGCCAACCAAGGGGCCAACAACAGAGGCAATTCCGAAAAGGGCGCCGAACAGTCCCTGGACTTGTGGACGCTTTTGGAGAGGCATGGAATGGATGATGCACATTATCTGGGACCAGCCTGTCAGCAACTGGTACAAAGAGCAGAGGCCTAGAGTCAACACACAGTCCCAGCGAGGATACCAGCAGCACCAACTCCGCAGATTGCTCGTCCGATTATAAAGGCCACTGAATTCGGAGCCACCCCACATATAGCAGAGGCAACCTCAAACACTAGAATACTGGCAAGGAAGACAACCCTGACAGAAAAGAGCTTATACAGCTTGCCAAACAAGAGTTGGAACGCGCAGCATGTCAACAAGTAGGCGCTGCCGTACCAGCCAACGTCATCGAAAGAGTCGAATTCATCGGTGATTTTGGGTATGGCCTATCAATTTCGTATACTTTAGCCCTAGAATTGGGCTGAAATTAATGTGTGATGTTCATACTGTCGAGATAATTGTTCTGTCCAGTGCGACCAGGAAAATGGCGACAAAAGCTGAGACCATCAGACAGACAACCCTAAGGGTTGACTGGGTCTCGCCCTTGCCCGGAGGAGCTGGAGGGCGTTCGGCTTTGGATCGACCTTCGTCTTTGACTTCTGCATTAGTACTCCTCCCACAATGTTTGTTCATCGATTCTGGAAGATTTATCCCGGCCGATTGGCTGCTGCCGGAGGTGGAAGAGCATGGTGGAGGCATGGTGAGGTATTCGTTTCACTAGCCAAGATGGGACCGACCGGTATTTTTCCAGACCATAATGAATAATGAGGAAATCTTCCATACTTAAATAGGCACAAGGGGAAAGACATGATCGGGGAGTTCGCACGTTGCAAGGGAAAATCAACACGATGGTCGGGGGTTAGAAAGTGCGAGGGTTAGCAAGTACCGTGGGTTTCGGACTTCATAAAACCCGATTTTTCCCTTCCCTTCTTCCCCAACCAACCCGGGCTTTGGGGTCCGGGCTCTATCAAAAACATTTCTGCTGTACTAGGAGCAATAGCCCCGTGCCATGGCGACGCCAATCTCTCCATCCGAACAGACGGCCACCGCCAAAGCACGGCGCGTGCTGGCGTGCGTGCTGTGTCAGCAACGCAAGATCAAGTGCGATCGTACATTCCCCTGCGCCAACTGTGTACGCGCCGGTGAGCAGTGCAAGCAAGCAATCCGCCAGCGACGTCGGAGGTTTCCTGAGCGAGAGCTGTTGGCGCGCCTGCGGCACTATGAGAGCCTGCTTCGGAAGCATAACATCAAGTTCGATCCTCTCCACACGCCTGTTACAGACTGTAGGTTTCCTAGTGAGGATGGGCGAAACGAAATCCCAGACAGTGCTCAATCTCAATGTGCACTTTCTGATACGGATTCTCTCCTGTCAAAAGAAAAGACAGCAGTCAAACCCAAATCTTCGTACGAGACTCAGCCCTGGTCCTTTTGTCAAAGCGCCCTGGCATAATTCGGAACGACTAATCATGTAGTAGGGATCTTTGGTATGCCATGAGTCAAAAGGTATGTAGGCCGTTTGAGTGACCACAGGGCTCACTGACACTTGGGAAAGACAGAAGATCATAAGGACGACGAAGGAAATGATGGCGAAGACGATGAAAACGACACCGGGTTTCTGCGCGACAACGATCACATGCGCCAGGCCGTGATCAATAAGGCATGGAACCATATGTTTCAAGGCAAAAGCAATGACCACCTGTTATTCGGTTCACCGGTAGGGGATGTCGACGACCTTTCTGCTTCGCATCCGACCCAGGTACAGATCTTCAGGCTCTGGCAGATCTACTTGGACAACGTCAATCCTCTTCTGAAAGTCACGCATACACCTACCCTTCAAACACGTATCATTGATGCTGTGGGTGATATCACTAATGTCAATCCCAAATTGGAAGCATTGATGTTCAGTATCTACTGTGTATCCATTCTGAGTCTCACAGAGGATCAATGCAGTGCCTTGTTCGGATCTCCAAAAAAGGATATCTTGACAGGCTATCAGTCCGCATGCCAGCATTCCCTACGGGGTTGTGGTATTCTACGCTCTAGTGACCGGGAGAGTTTGACCGCATTGTATCTGTACCTAGTAGGTAGTTCGGTCCGATTTGTGCCCACTCACTGATTCTTGCAGGTGTCGACCAGACCCCACACGGATCCTGCTTCTCTCTCATCAATGCTCGGCGTTGCTATCCGAATCGCGCAGCGGATAGGTATCCATAACGAGTCACTGTACGGGAAATGTTCCGCTCTAGAAGCGGAGATGCGTCGAAGATTATGGTGGTCGCTCATAATATTTGACAATCGCATCTGCGAAATGTCCGATTATAAGACCGCGTCGCTAGCTCCTATATGGGACTGCCGGGTTCCTCTTAATGTGAGTGATTTCGAGCTTCAGCCAGGAATTAAAGCCCAACCCGCACCAAGCAACAGACCAACAGAGATGCTCTTCGCTGTTGTACGCAGCGAGCTCGCTGAATTTGTCCGTCACAGCGCCTTCCATCTCGATTTCACCAATCCGTTTGTGAACACGATTGCTCCTCGATCCACCGCCAAAGACGAGGCGGAGCGGCTTGTGGCGCTGGAGAAGACGATAGAGGATAACTACTTGGCAATGTGCAATCCCGAAAACCCACTGCACTTCATGACGATCTGGACAACGCGGGGACACCTGGCCAAAAATCGTCTGTTGCAACACTACTCGAAATACTCGGCGGCCTCTATAAAGCAGACAGATACACAGCGCACCGTCGGCATCTCTCACGCGCTGCGAATGCTGGAGTGCGACTCCAACCTCATGAAGTCGCCTATCATAAAAAGATATCTGTGGCTTGTTGACTTCCACTTCCCCTTCCCCGCATATATTCACCTCCTGCAGGGTCTGAAGCAGAGGCCTGCGGAAGGGAACGCAGATCAGGCGTGGGAGGTGATGAGCAAGAACTACGAGGCCCGCATCATGGATGCAAAGGAAGATAACCGCCCCTTCTTTATTGTCTTCTCTCGGATTGTTTTGCAGGCTTGGGAGTCTCGTGAACAGGTAGCCAGGCAACAGGAGATACCCCTGGTACCGCCACTAATTGTGTCGGATATCCGAAAAAAGGTGACGCAGATGGTGTCGAATTTCGGACAGGATGCGCACACCATGCAGCCTGGTGGTGCCTCTGGTGTCAATGTGGATAACCTATCAACGCCTATGCAGATGGATTTAAATGTATCCGGGATTGCGTATGGCGCTAGAAGGGAGGTGTCCACGAGCTTGGGACAATGGGTATATCCTGAGATGTCAGGGCCGAGCTCCATTGACGTGGATGCGAGTCAGTTTCTTTGGGACACGATGGACTGGAATATGTTGGATGCACGAAGGGATTGAGAGTATTCGTAGGCAGCAGCAATGGTATCTCGTAGTGATGCCTGTTGCGATGTCTAGTTGAGGTAAGAAATGTCATACTTTTGCTGGGAATTTGTAGAAATGTTACGGTGCGGCCATCCACCTCTGGTGTCTGGGGTTCTTAGAAATGCTGGCTTTCTGGAGACACTTCTGGGATTGAGAAGGACTATGCTGATGAGTGTATTCCGCTTTGAAATAGCCTGAGCTAACTGTATTGTTATCACGGATAGCAGCAGCGTTTAGGCTGCATGAGTATAGCTCTACGACTGCGGCCCATATGAAATATATGTGTATCTCAAGACGGACTTCAGTCGAAACCCCATTAGATTGTAATGGAATACATCGTATATTATCTACCTACCTCCCAAGCAAAACCTGTCCAAAATCATTTTCCAATGTTTGCGAGAACTTCAATTTTTGTTAACCGTTTGTTAACGCCTTACCAACGCCCTCCAACTTGCATTCTTCATCACTTCACGTCTTCCCCTCTTCATCACCTTCGCTTAATCCATTCTATCTGACTGACCAGATCTTCGCTATTACATGTTTTTGTGATTTCATGGATACTTGACAGCAAAATTTTATTTTTTTTTACTCAAAATGCTGGCCCCGCAGATCGCGAACTTGATCCAGTTCTTCTATCCTATCGGCAACACACCTGCTGTCTGCTTGACTCAAGATCTGCCACAAAAGAAGAACGCCGATCTACTGCTTCTCGGCTGTGGGGATGTTCGCCATATCCTCTTCACCATACACACGGAGCAACAAGCTCGCGACCCACGTCTTTTAGACGCTACATGCTGCGATGTAGACACCGCTGTGATTGGTATGACCGCTGATTCCAGTTTCAGGCTCTAGAGGCTAATTCGAAAAATCCCCCACAGCTCGTAACATTGTGTTGCTGTCACTGATCCTGGATGATGTTGATGGCGCGAACGACCAATCCATTTGGAATATTTTCTATCATTTCCGCATCGATGACAGTTCCCTTAACTTATTGCAAACCCAAACAACCAAACTGCTGTCTCCCTCAACCTCGCTGCCAACCTGGCAACAGAGCCAGTATGGCCGTGTGATTAGAATCTCCGATCATATCTCTCTTGAACGGGTGCGCGACATGTGGCGCTTCTATGGAAAAAAGAGAGAAGGGGATGTGCTTAGTCGATTTACGAAGCATGTAGATGATGGAATGAGAATGTCTCAACAGTTCCAAAAGTGGGTGATTGGTGAGAAGACGACTGTGGCAACGGGAATCCGAGCCGCTGCCCCTGCGTGTATGCAAGCTACCCTTGATCTCCCTCACTTGTACAAGAGCTATTGGGCTTTTGGTACCACTGAGACTGATGAAGCAGCTCGTTCCCTTGCCGTTAATTTTAATCCCATGTTTGTGCCCAAGGATGGAAACATGTTCTTACATTATGGGACCGACCCGGTGCTTGGATTCCATATCAGTTCTTGCTATGCTCCAATTGAGCCAACATCGCCTCACTCGGGCTCTTCTTCCGAGAAACCCGAGCTGCATGAGATTGTCAAGTGCACCAGGACAGAGTTCGGCACCTGGACGAAGTCGTTCAGGGCGCATTCCACGGCTGACTTGATAACACTACGTTTCTTTGTTGGAGATGCGGTGGCCTTTGCATACGCCCTCCAACAGTTGCGCATAACCGGTCCCTCAAAGTCGCCTCATTGCTACCGTGATCGTTACCATTTCGAGCCGCTCGTCTTGGATGACGAAAAATATTCGGACGCCTCAGCACCGCTCGTGTTCGATATTATTGACACATCTAACCTTATCGATCATCTCGAGACTTTGAATTTGCTTACCGCCACTTCGCCGCTTCTTCGCAACAGCTTTTCAGCCACTCTTTATTCGGAAAAGCTTGTGTGGACCCATGAAACTCAGATATCCCTTCTTGAAACACTTCTGTGTGGAGACATGACTACGGTTACCTCGCTTCTCGGCCTAGTGCCCGTGGAAGTCGTGACAAACACCGCATTCTCTTCTGCAGGTGACGAAGCACTATGTGTAGACTCGCCAGACCCCTCATCGAAGCCTGGACAAGTGTTTGCGAGAATTGCATGGAAGAGACCATTGAATCCGGCTGACGCAGGAGTCAACACGCTCGGCCTTATTCACTTTGACTCCGCCGGCCTGGCACAGGTGCTCTACCGTATTTTCTTGAGAATGTTCGCCGATGGGGATGTCTCGAAGTTGCTTGCCAGAATGGGAAGCGCACACATACCATCTCTACCAACTTACAACCGGGCGAGCTTTGTCGCTTTTCTTTGCCTTGTCTTGACAAGGACCGGCACCGACTGGAATAATACAATGGAAGAATTGCTTAAGCTCGTGTACCAAGACACCAGTCTTGCATTTGCCAGTACCTACATGCAAGAACTGAATTTGTGGATGCATTTGAAGGGTCTTTACTCCGTTGATATTTTGAAATGCTTGCCCAACAGCCTGACTGGCCCTCCTCAAACTGGGACCTTGCATGGCTGGCAGAACATGCCACCTATGGTCAGTGTCACCCTTCGGATCCCTCGAAGCAAATTAGACCCATTTATCGCCCAAGCCATCAAGGTTGGCTTTACACCCCCGCTCCATGCTATCCTGCAATCTTCACCACGAGCAGCCAACCAGTGGCAAAACATGTTTGCGGAAACGCAGATTGGATTTGGTAATCTCAGAGCAAAAGGATCCAGATACAGCGACTCGTTTCAAGTGGAAATTGATGAAGACCAATTGGGATGGAAGGGAAATTCACCAATGTTTCTTTCCTTCTATGTGCCAAGTTGGATTCTGCTTCAAGAGCCATGTACCGCCACTGTCTCGTTGGCTATTCCGCACTCCCCTACAACAACCATGGTATTTGCCAGTAGCTTGGGACACAGCCTGAGCATCTTCACTGCGAGACAAGAGGAGGTTGAACATGTCTACATTACCAAGAACCAACCACATCAGAGCGATGTTATGTGCATACATGCCTTTAGTCCCGGGGATGTCAAGAACGAACTCCCTCCCGATGGAGACTCGGAAACAACCATCACTGCCACCGTCAATGAGAAAACTGGCCAAATTTCGTCATTCACAGGCCGTGTCCAAGTTCTATCTGAGCAATCAAAAGCTTTACTTCGGAAAGGCTGCCAGATCAAGCGATCCTTACGATCACCGTTCAACTATGTCTTGTGCCTTGAAAAGGGACCAAGCTTCAAAGCCAACTTTCCTGCTCCTGTGCTGGACTCCACTGCGAGAGTGAGAATTACTCGCAAGTCATGTTACCTTGAGCTCGTCGCAGACGTTGCAAAGTCTACCGACTGGTCAGCTTTGCAGTCCTTCATGTATCCAGTATTCCTGGATTCGGGATCACCCGCTATGTGGAATATGCCGCACGTCAATCTCTCATCACTTCTCATCATAGATCTAACCAATACTTCCTCTGCACGTCTAGGATGGCTACGAACGCATCTTGCAACCATGTGGTCCGCACAAGAAACTGCCCTCAAGTTTAACCCTTCCTTGTCAGCTTCATCGAGTGCCCGGGCCAGAGTGGACTTCAAGGACAGTTTATTCCACATAATTCTAGGGTTCAGTGGAACAGCAGGTCCCCAGGCCTCCGTCTACGGTATCGACTGCCCCGAAGAGAAGGGCGTGCATATGCTGGTTTTCATATCCAAGTTGTTACTCGATATGTCGAATCGCACTGTTGTTCTTGACGCCGCAGTTCTCCCTTTGTATATTGATCTCATGCCGAAAATCATGCCTGCTCTGCGAGCGATGGCGAACAGCAGCCATGCTCCCACCTCCATCCGCACCTCCAAAGATGAGCTTTACCTGTGGAAGGAAGCTCTGCCTGCCTGGACTGAGCGATCTCGATCGTGGTCCCACAAGCCCAATTGCGAATACGCCGCGTCGGGGAAGATTCCCCTGTCGATCAAATTTGGGGAAAGAGTTCTGTGTTCGTGCGGGGAGGGCAAGTTACCAACTGGCTTTATGCCCGAGTTTGCAGGTTGGAAAGACCTTGCAAAACACTCTGTGAGGATGGCCATTTCTCCAGCTTTTGCGTCAGCACTTGTCGACAAGCCCATTGATTTATCAGTACTTCAGTCGGCTAGCGATTCTATTGGTCAAGATTTGAATGGCTGCCAGGTCTGTGGTAAGGACAAGGGATCCAATGGTTTGGGCTTGATGGCTTGTTCGCATTGTCATAAAGCGAAGTACTGTTCAAGAGACTGTCAGAAGACGGATTGGAAGAAACATAAGATGGTTTGCAAAGCGGATGGAAACTGAGTCGGAAGTAATACTATCTCAATCAATGGAATGACGACACAATTTCATTTATTCTTTGCGTACAGTAGATATGTAAAATGTATTCTCTAGATGACTTGGTGAATTACAGGAAAAGAAAAAGACAGCTCTATATAATCTTAGGCCCGTACCTGTGGATGCTCTCCCCAGGTCTGTTGTTGATGTTGATAAGGGGATCCTTATCTCCTTATCGATAAGGCAAAAATTTCGGATTTGAGGTTCGTCCCGGTTCAACATTCTTTACGATACACCTCAAAATGCCCGAAAAGGTGCGTACCGTGTTCGCAGACTCGGACGATGAGAAGGTCGTAAAGCATAAGCTCTCACCCCCACCCACAGAAGAGCCCGAGCGAAAGAAGAAGAGAAACAAGAAGCGCAAGCTCGATGAGTCCGCAACCTCCATACCCACCGATCAAGATGAACCGAGGGAAATCGCTGCACCTGCCAACCAGGTAGAAACAGCAGCATCCGTGCCAAAAAAGCTGCCAGCGAAAGCATCTCAAACCAATGGCCCACCAGCAGCGAAACCGTACGCGAAATCGAAGTCGAAACCTTTCACTGATACCAAGACCAACTTCATACCCTTACGAGAAAAGGCTAAAGCCCTGCTCGAGACGCGCCGAAAGCTCCCCGTATTCGAAAATGCCGATTTGATCCGCGATCTACTAAGGGAACAAGATGTGATGCTTTTGGTCGGTGAGACGGGTAGCGGAAAGAGTACGCAGATCCCGCAGTTCCTAGTAGACGAATTCTGGTGTCGGCCCGTACCTACGCAAATCACACGGGACGGAACGACAGAAAAGAAAGTGGTCGGAGGATGCATTGCTATCACACAGCCCAGACGAGTCGCTGCCATTTCGCTGGCACGCCGTGTAGCCGAGGAGATGGGTACACCGCTTGGATCGCATTCGCCTGCCAGCAAGGTTGGCTATTCCGTGCGTTTTGACACGTCAACCTCGCCTAGTACGCGGGTCAAGTTCTTGACTGAGGGAATGCTGCTCCAGGAGATGCTGCACGACCCGAGCTTGACTAAGTACAGCGCCATTGTTGTCGATGAGGTCCACGAACGAGGAATTAATGTGGATCTCACGCTCGGATTCCTGCGTAATCTTGTATCTGGAAAGAAAGAGGGCCGGGGTGGTGTACCGCTTAAGGTGGTTGTCATGAGTGCTACGGCCGATATGGAGAGTCTTACGGACTTCTTCAAACAAGGATTCAAACAAACGGAGCCAGAACAGAAGGTTATCCAAGCAGCCGAGGATGAAGCCGATAAAATGGATACTTCAACCCTGAAGGATATCTCGGTCTGCCATATTAAGGGTCGACAATTCCCTGTCAAAACTATCTACTCGCCCGCGCCAGTGCATGACTTCGTGGACGCAGCGCTCAAAGTCATCTTTCAGATTCACCAGAAGGAACCGATGCCGGGTGATATCCTCGTCTTCCTTACTGGCCAGGAAACTGTCGAGGCCTTGGAACACTTGGTGAATGAGTATGCCATGGGCATGGACCCGTCGCTTCCAAAAATTCTTGTTCTACCTCTGTTCGCTGCGCTGCCACAGGCTGCCCAGCAACGGGTCTTCGCGCCTGCCCCGCCACGAACGCGCAAGATCGTTCTATCGACTAACATTGCTGAGACTTCCGTGACTGTGTCTGGTGTACGACACGTCGTTGACTGCGGTAAGGCCAAGGTCAAGCAGTTCCGCACTCGCCTCGGTCTTGACTCGCTCCTGGTGAAGCCTATCTCGAAGTCAGCCGCTATCCAGCGAAAGGGTCGAGCTGGTCGTGAGGCTCCTGGACAATGTTTCCGGCTATATACAGAGAAAGACTATCTGGCCTTGGATGAGACAAACACACCCGAGATTCTGCGCTGTGACCTAAGCCAAGCCCTGCTGAACATGAAGGCGCGTGGCGTTGATGACATTGTTGGATTCCCGTTCTTGACACGCCCGCCACGCGAAGCGCTTGAGAAAGCTCTTCTGCAGCTATTGAACATTAATGCGCTTGAGGATGATGGCAAAATCAGCCCCGTCGGCCTACACATTGCCAAGCTGCCCTTGACTCCAACTCTAGGACGTGTCCTGTTGGCAGCTGCCGAGCACGGGTCTGAATGCTTGCTCGACGTCATTGATATTATCTCGTGTCTGAGTGTAGAGAACATATTTCTGAATACCACCTCAGAAGAGAAGAAGGAAGCAGCAGAGGCAGCCCGTCGCGATTTATACCGGCGCGAAGGTGATCACCTCACAATGCTGACGACTGTACGCGTGTATGCCGGTGAACAAGCGGACCGTAAGGCATGGGCAGAGCGACACCTGGTATCACACCGAGCGATGCAATCAGTCATGGTGAGTAGCACATACCTCGCGGACGCCAGTAACATAAAACTAACCAAAACACACCAGGACGTCCGCAAACAACTCCGCACCCAATGCCGACAAGCCAAGTTGCTCACTAACGAAGCTTTGAACAATACCTCATTACACGACCCCTCGCCCATTCTGATCTTGCAGAGTTTCCTGGCTGGTTTCGCGACCAACACGGCTCGCCTTGTGCCCGATGGCAGCTACCGCACGATCGTTGGAAACCAAACCGTCGCCATTCACCCGTCGAGTGTGCTTTACGGCAAGAAGCTCGAGGCGATTATGTACAACGAATTCGTGTTCACCAACCGCAGTTACGCGCGTGGCGTCAGTGCTGTGCAGATGGATTGGGTTGGAGAGGCTTTGGCCGGGAAGGATTGATCGACTCGAGATGCTATATTATAGTAGACTAATATATACCCCATGGAGGATCATACCAATTAGGTTGACATCTTTCACTTCTTTAACTGTCCTCCATCTGTCACTGTGTCTCCTGCTGCGGTAAATACCCACAAACATCTACCGATACGCCGAGTGGGCTCTTGGGCCAAACGTGACCGGCGACAGGAAGGAGGACACCTCGTTGGCTAGGATTGAAGAAATACCACGTTAAGCGGCTTAACTGCATCATCCCAATGTCGCCTCTTGTCACATCAAATTTACGTTATAGTTGATCTGCAGTTCTGCAACTTCGCAACTCTACAACCAAGCTGGAAATTACTCATTGTAAAAAGACAATAACGCACCCATTCCGCTTCAGTAAATGCAGGGATCGAATAGGATCTCTAGTCAGGAGCCGGATGAGACTATAGGAATCAGACAATCCTCACAGCTCCCAGCTCCCTATTGGCCAAGGTCGACCCTCGCGCTTCTTTCGAGTCGATCAACAGTGTGATATTGCTGCTTCATTTGTTAATTTTCGACATTAGACGGACTTTTCTCTGGGGGTCGTTGACGGTCAGTCCACTGACAGCTCTCATGAGGGATATTAGCTAGTGTACAAGCGAAAACACGCCATTATGGCCTTGTTGGCCATAGCATGGTTGCAAGGCTGACATCAGAGTACGGTGTAGTATGTAGTAGCGTTTCTCCAAAAAAAAAAAAAAAAACGATATTGTTAGCTGTTGATAGTACAATGTGACTGATGGCAAGTTCACACGTCACCATGTCGATCCCGGTGACCGTCTGTCAGGTGATGAGATTCCCAGATTGGATTCAGACATATCCAAACACTAGTAGGAAGTTGAACCACGTATTTGCCCCTCGAAACAGGCTAAAAGAAGTAAAAAGAGCAACGGATAAACCACTTGAAAGGTGGTCTCACCATTTCTCACCATTTCCCACCCATTTCTCACCCATTTCTCACCACTTCTCTTCCGATACCGGTTGCATCATTGGAGGATCATTGGACGATCTCTCGGGCATCGCTTATCAGCTAATCTCTCACACCTCCCATCTCCAGGGTACCTGGGCACTCTTGTCTTTCTTTTATTCTTGGACTTGGAACTCTTTGTACTCCTCTATTTTTTCTACTTACATCTTCCTTATATGCTCTAATGCATCGATTCCCCACTTGAATGTCCTAAGCTCCCCTGTCATCCCTTGAACCACAATCAAACCCTCTTATCGTACTATCTGCTTTAGCTACAACCGGATCGGCAAGATGGCCTTCCAGGTCCCAACACAAGTCCCCCGCCGCACAACCTCCTATTCAACCCCTCAGCCACCCACCCTCGATATCCCATCCTCCTTGCCGGAACAGCGTGATGATGACACTGCACAATGGGTCCTATTCTCCCCGACCGCTCGGACACACACGACTTCAACCGACCGTACGCGTACTGTAGGTGCTTCTCGACTCAGTGACTTCGGCTCCTTCGCTGCAACCCAGTCTGCATCTGGCGTTGAGGGCGAGGGAGACGACGAGAATGCCCTCGACGATCAACTGGACGAAGATGGAACCGAACTGGACAGCTTAGACGATGGACTGCACGCTTTTCGAGCACCAGAGCTGGCTCCGGATTCCCCAATACGGTTTGATCAGGGACCGCCCGCAATGCTCCCCGCCCATGACGGATTAGGCAGTTTCCAGGCCTCGAGTCAGGCAGTACAAGATCAACTATGGCGGCATGAGCAATACAACCGCCAACGGCCCTCGTATGGCCATCTCCAGCATCGCCGTAACTCAAGTGTGCAGAGGCATCTAGATACAGTCGAGGAGGGCGAGGCAAATGTCGAACGAGAACGGTGGCAGCGAATCGAAGAATGGCGCATGGATCAGAGCCGGGCTCTGTTGCAGGAGATCGAACGGGAAACCCGACAGAGGCGGACTAGTCTGACCAGCCGATCGAGCGTCCATCGTTCCGGTGATCACAGTTCACAAGGTCGTGCATCTGAAGGGCTCTCACGGAATATATCACTGTCGAAAGACGTATCGGAGGATGAAGAGTCTTTCTGGCGCCGTATCACACGCACAGTGATCCGTGACCTGATCGGGATTGATGATTCCTTGCTTTCCGTGATCTTTGGTGAGTCGTTGCCGCTGGACGCGCAGCCTCAGACCCAAGAAGATCCACTAGACATGGAAACGGTGCTGGCTCGTGAGCCAGAGCCGGAGTATAGCGATGCGCCGTTGTGGCGGACAAAGATGCTTCAGACGATCGCTCATGAGCTAGGAGTCCTTGTCCATCAACTTTGTGAACACCCCGGGGCATTTACAACATATTATCAAATGACTAAAGATATATCCGCCGAATATGCGGGGATGTCTATCAACCGCCTAGCGGAAAGCGGAATCTCTCAGAAACCTGCCGAGCCCACCACATCCACGATCGCCGATACAACTGGCGAATCCATGCTATCCCCACACTTCATGCCCACACTTCCAGACTCAAATCGAGAGCACGAAGCACAATGGGGCATTGAAGATGATGATCCAAAGCGATCTGACGAAATATCCGAATCAACAAAACTCAAACATGAAGCCGAGTACTGGGAACGCGGCCTCGATGTAATGATGGTCTTCCGCTACCTCCGCAACCGCTTCGGCCGCCGAGGTTACATGCCCAATGAAACCCACGCACCAACCCCACCCCGCCGACCGCAAGATGCATCCCGGCGAGCAGCCATTATCCGGCAACACCACCCACTCGTAGCGCGAGCCCATTCCAGATCACAAACCCAGACCCGTCGCGCATCACAATTCTCCGGCGTATCAAACCCAGCGGGTGTCTCCTCGCCACTCCTACGACCGCATCCCCGGCGACCTGGCTCCAGTTGCGCCAGCCAGAGTGCCAAGCTCTCGGCCATCTCCAGTCGGCGGACAATGACAAGCTCTAGCCGGAACTACTGGGACATTGGCGGTAGCGAAAGCAACAGCGCCATTGGTGTTGGAGCTGGACTCGGCACTTGGGGTGAGGTGTGAACAATCGCGTACTTAAAGGGGACATGTTGCATCCACCGGAGTGGCTAGATGGCAATGTTATTTCGGGGTATCCCTGGCTATATTCGGGAGCGAACTGTTTCATGATCATTTAACGAGCAATTTCTGGTTTTCATCGGCCTTTTGATTATACCTGTGAATTATGGTGTTGGGATTTGTTATTCTCGGTCTCTTCTCTTCATATATTCAGACTCGAACATACAACATACAATCTTGTCATCAACCGATATTTTGATTAGAAGGTCAACTGGTGGTCTCAATTGGTTATGTTCGAATACTAGGGGCGACAAACTATATGAATGCCTATCCTTATGCGGATTTCCGCACTCGTGCAGGGTACAACATGCAGCCTGATAATGCTGCCTGTATAGAATGTCGAGCACCAGTTGTTCACTTGATCTGCTCAACCATAGCATTGAGGTCATCCAGACTCGGGCGATCCTCAGGCCTCTGGCGGGTACAAGAGTCCACCACGGCAACCAAAGGAGAGGCACAAGCCATTCCACCAAGTGCGTGATTGGCACATTTTCCTATATCATCCCTTTGATGACGTCGCCGAGATCGTGAATATCCGACTTCTCCGTCGAATCAGTGTCCAAGACCTGTTTGTGAGAAACCTCAGGAGCAAGACGATTTCCCCACCGGTCCTGAAGATCGCAAATAAGAACGCGAGTGGTATCAGCAGTGAAAGCCAAATTGTCGACACACAGATCACGATGGACAATGCCAACGGAATGAAGACATTTCAGTCCTAGGATAACCTGCAAAATCCACTCTTTGTTTGTCACGAGAGGATAGATGTACACCAAGATCCAGTGCGGCTTGAGTTTCTCAAAACCAACTTCCCATCTCGCGATATTCCAAGTAACTGAATGATGTGCGGGTGATTTTGGTACTCCAGGACAAGACCCAACTTGGCATTTCAGCCGATTGCTTATCTCGCTCTTGTATTCGCCTTCCTTGGGGTAGTATTTGTCGAAGTCCATATTGTTGGAATCGATGCTAAGGATATCCAGCGATGTGAAGAGTGCACCAAGGTCTTCAGAGTCATCCTCCAAGTTTGGCAGTAATGGCACATTTTTTCAAGGGGCCGTAATTGGTCACCGATGATTTCAAAGTCGCCTTCCAAAGCGGATTCTGCTTGGGGCTGAGAATATCGCCTGATAAGGTGTCTGGTACAGCAGCCAGCCGGAGACACTGCCCTGAGGGCTCGTACCAATACGTGTAGTAGCGGATTCTATCGACCATTCCAAGGTTGAGGTCTAGTATCTGTCGGTCATAACCATAGATCAGGTTTGCGCGCACTCGTTTGTCGTAAGTTGCTCCCAGCTGCTGGACTTGTTGAGCGGATCTTTGCGTGGTTTGCTCATGGTTGCTATTGGACAATTGTTCGGGATTCGGGTTGCATGAGCAAGGCCAACATCTTGTTGGAGTCATCACGTGTAAACTTGCCGTTGAGCGGAGAGACAAGGTGGTCTTGGGAAGACTGGCTTAATGGCAGTGCACTGTATTTCGATGAACCAAATCTCGAGTTAGCTGAGCAAACCACTTCCACCCCATATGGCAGCTCGCCATTACAAATAGCCTGTCGCTCACTTTCAGGTATATATCAACATCAGAGTCGATACAATCCAGCACCTCAAACCCAGCCTCGAGATGATGCCACAAGTAGCAAGGAGATACCATTCCAGAACAACCAAGCACCTTCTCCCCTACGCTGCCACTTCTCTAGAACTGCCCTCATCTCCTCGATGACAGATTTATGTCGGGTGATGGAGCTTTAGCCCACAGAGTATCTGACGGTTCGCCAGTCAGGGGTCGATGCATTTCGTTTTCTGTTTTATAATTGGTACATGATTGGCTTGATAAATTTGCCGTGATTCCTTTGGCAAGCGATTTAGTCCCTGATAAATTGCCCCAGTCCAACCCCTATTTCAAGGCTATAGTTAGGTGATGTTCCCTTTCCAATACGGAATGGATGCCTGTGTCCCTCAACTCCAGTAACATGTCAAAGCCCAAGTTCCACACAGAAGGATCTTGTGGTCCTATCCCACGGAACATGTTGGAAAGACTTAGGATCATTGGGCAGCGAGCGGTTCTCCGAGCTTTCTGCGTTGATACAGAGGGCTCGTGAGCCCTTCTGAAAGACCGTTTGGCCTCAACATGGATGGCAAGGGAGCCATCTTTCCGTGTATAGTAGCCATCTACTTTCGCATTGAAGGGGACCGTAGGCTTGAATTCCGCTTCGAAAAGCCGTGTGGGGTCCACTGGCCCTTGATTAGCGGGTATTTCGTGGCAAGAGCGATCACAATAACATCCATCGCCAGTTCATTACCTCTTTGCACTGTATAATAGGCGGGCAGACAAGGCATCGCCAAAGAGCCTCTCTATCTCTAGGATCCATGTGTGGATCAGTGCCGAGGACATCAGGATAGGGGTGAAGCGGTATGGAGGCCGAGATTAGCGGGTAGATCAGGGTAACGGCTGTCGGTGTCTTCCTAAGACCGCACGCATCAGCAAGGATACCGCCATGGAGTGGCCTAGCCTCCTGTTGTAGCATCCAGGACTCATGGGTAACCTGCCACGGTTTGAGGATCGTGGGAGAGACAGGGTATGAACGAGCAGGGGCCAAAACAGGCTGTTTGCGCCAAGGCGAATATGCAGTCCCACCTAGGTAAGACCGTATAGTAAGTAAAATTCAACATGACGGGGGAAAGGGGAATATGACAGCCACAAGCCTTATTTATAGATGGATTTCGGCTTGACGTCAATGGCAAATTTCTTGTGTTTACCTTACCTTTTAGGATCCATTGTGCCTGCCTATTCGTCGCCTCTGCATGCTGCGTTTCGTGAGAAATGCTGTCCTTCTCGCTGCAAAAGCCATGTCGTGGCTTTGATGGATGGTCCAACTAAGCTGGCTTCGGCATGATGATGCGATGAGAAATTGCCGTATTGTTTTCCATGATAGGAATCCAGCGTGTATCACCATAAAGTCGAGTGGGAGGGTGCCAAGGAACATTTGGATGAGCCACTGTAAAAGGCCAATGGCAAAAGATCAGGAACTGCGATTGAGAGCTAGTAAGGTGGAATACGGGCTTGCTGGACAAGGATATGTAGGGGATATCGTTGACGGGGGCTCTGCTGAGCGACACAACGGGCCACGCCGACGTGATCACGTAGGTATGGAGGGAGGTCGACAAGTCACTAGATAGCCCAAATCCATCGTCATCGCCGCGCTCGGTAAAACTGGAGACCTCGAGAGCATATCATACGCAACGTGGCCCAGTTCGTAATTCTGCGGCTTCGCCAGGGCTCAGGCGGTAGAGTGTTTCGGCCAGAGAGTTAACGCAACTCCATGAACTGCTATTTATTACCTCTGGATCAACCACTTTGATTGTGTGTACCCTGGCACAGCCTTGAAATTAGAATCAAGTCTCACGAGTTCAGATAATGTGTTCGGTCATACTTTTCTTAGTTTGTCTGCCCGCATCTAAGGAAAGTATTACTATATTGCTCTCACTTTACTCTCATTCTACTCCTATTCTCGCCTTACTGATGGATACATCACAGATCTTTACGCGTTTCTATTTCCTCTTTACAGTTCAGCATTTACTTGTTCACTTTCCTCGTTCCTTTAATTACTTGCTTTTTGTTTCCTTAACGAGCCACAAATTAATCATTGATATTAGAATCTAAAATGAGGCATTGGGCTGACATTAATGGGACCTCTTTCCTTTAGGGTTCTTATCAAAAACAGTCCTCTTACTCACCATGCTGTACCCGCACATGGCCTCGCCATCCTCCAAGTCTTCAATTTGTCCACGGTATATCATAAGGAGAGGAAGGAAAATGAGTGAGGGAGACTGGATGTGGGAGATATTATGAGCTAAATTCTGACTGAGGTAAGAAGTTCTGTGTGGCCTTTTTCTATATTGTTGTGCCTTCCTCTTGATATATTCTTATGTATGTCTCCATATACTTGTTACAACTCATTATTATAGCCACTTCATATTTCTAACTACTCCAAACAACTTACTAGATCATAATATGAACCCCTACTATTCCGGCCAAATTCTAGAAACACGATTGATTAGTGACATCTATGGACAACCGTGCCAAGCGCCCGACACACCAGGTGTTGGTGCGTCTAGCGACCACTAGATGTTCACCAAGCACTAAATAAAAATTAGATATTTTTTTTTGTGTGGCTTGTCAATACAAAAGATACTTAGGCACCAATTATGCATGTTTACATTCATACATACGTACGTAGGCAGTCGCTTTTATTAAACACCCTCGCCACAACCAGGAGTAAATCTATCATGGCCTAGGACTGCGATCCACCCCAAAGTTTCCCAGCTCACATATAATATCATTTTTCAAAAAAAAAAAAAAAAAAAGGGGCCCTTCTCAGGATATTTTCCGCGTAAAACATCGGACCCTGTAAGCTGTGTGGTGTGAAGTTTGGATACGCGTATAGACCAGACCCACCTGCCCAGGTGCCACTAGTGGCTGTATCCGGCTGATCGTCGGAACTGGAGGTCTTGATTACATCGCCCACAATGATTACATGCAATATACCATGTACAGACTTTTGTATAGTTCAAACTACAAAAAAGTCTCCAACGCTTTTGCTGAAAATATCCATTGCTTCCTATATGTACAGTCAAAAAGATTCCAAGTCTTCACTTCTGCAGTGTACATATGTATCTTTCAATACATATACGATACACTACCTTTACACCGTACTCGTATTCCGACTTTAACCATAAATAGGTCCTGGGTGGGGCGTAAGGCTCTCTTGGGTGGGTCTTGGTATATATAAGGTTTTTTTCGAAGTTACCTACCTGCCCAGGTGGCTATCGAATTAGCTATAGCTAAATCGGAAGTTTTCTGTGTTTAAAGCTCCTCTTGTTATTCCTTCGGTACCTGTTCACCTGTAACTTTTTGCTATCCCCAAATTTCTCTTTCCATTCATTCGCCTTTGCTTGATATATTGTGTTTGACACATGGAACACCACAAAACGTACTCCAAGGAGGGCAACACGGCCCCTTACCAGCCTCACGACCAACCCCCACCACCGTACGATGCCATTCCGCAAGATTTGACCGAAGCTCAGGGGATCTCTGTTAATGGTACGTACGCTACCCGGTTCTAGTTCGGAAAAGCAAATCTGATCTTGTAGATGACGGCCGTGTTGTTGTGGATGCTAGTTCTCGGCTCTGCAGATCCCTTTCTAAGTTATTGCCTCATGTTATCCCCCAGACCTTACCTCCACCAGACTATTCAGAAAGGGTATCAACGTTCAAGTTTCCTCTGAATATTGTCATTCAAATCGTCGGCAGCAGAGGAGACGTCCAGCCATTTGTTGCACTTGGGACGGAGCTACAAAAAACAGGCCATCGCGTGCGTATCGCAACACATAATGTCTTCGAGCAATTCATCCTCGAAGCTGGCTTAGAGTTTTACCCTATCGGCGGTGATCCGGCCGACCTGATGTCATACATGGTCAAGAATCCCGGGTTGATCCCCAGCCTAGACAGTGTTCGTGAAGGAGATATTCAAAAGAAGCGCTTAATGATGGCCGAGATCCTCCATGGTTGCTGGCAATCATGTTTGATGCCAGATCCGATCACCAATGCCCCCTTTGTGGCCAATGCCATCATTGCCAATCCTCCGAGCTTCGCGCACGTTCACTGCGCCCAAGCCCTGGGGATCCCACTTCACTTGATGTTCACAATGCCGTGGAGTCCAACAAAGGCTTTTTCGCACCCGTTAGCTAATTTGAAAAATATGCCGGCTGATCAAGGGTGGCTTAATCACGTTTCTTATAGCGTCGTTGACTGGCTATCATGGCAGGGGTAAGTGATGAGCAATCCTTTACGACGTGTACACTAAGGAAATAGCTGACTTTTGTTCCATTTGAAACAGCCTAGGGGGCGTGATCAACGACTGGCGGAAGCATGAGCTAGAGCTCGAGCCTATCTCTCTTTCAGACGGTCCTTTCATTCTAAGCAAACTGAATGTCCCCTATACATATTGCTGGTCCCCTGGCCTAGTTCCCAAACCTGATGACTGGTCCCACAACTTTGGTGAGATATAATTGTTTTCGTTGGATTCGCCAATGTCGCTGAATTTATTAGCTAATTCACGTGAATAGACGTCTGTGGGTTCTTCTTCCGCGATCCACCCGACTATCAGCCGCCTCTTGAGATTGCACAATTTCTTAACGCCGGGCCCCCTCCGGTCTATTTTGGATTCGGAAGCATTGTCCTCGACGACCCAGAACAGATAACAAAAACGATCCTTCAGACGGTTAAGGAAACCGGGGTTCGGGCAGTCATTTCACGTGGTTGGAGCAAGCTAGGAGGCGTGGCCCCGGGAGAACTAAGCGGGGATGATGTTCTCTTTATAGACGATTGCCCGCACGAATGGCTATTTGAGCAGGTCAGTGCGGTTGTTCACCATGGAGGTGCCGGTACGACGGCGTGCGGCCTACGCAATGGCAAGCCTACTATCATTGTGCCATTCTTTGGAGAGTGAGTGACAGACTGTCCCTTAATTTGCTTCGATTGCCCTACGACCTCAAGAAACCTTCTCTGATCTAGCTATAGCCAACCATTTTGGGGAGAAATGGTTTCTGCAGCTGGTGCAGGACCAGACCCTATACCATACAAACAACTCAAGGTCGCAACATTAGCCCAAGCAGTGCGGTTCTGTTTGACAACAGAGGCAGTGCGCTCCGCACAAGGTATTGCCGCCAAAATGCAGCAAGACGAAGGAGTGAAAACAGCCGTTGCATCATTCCATCGGAATTTACCGCAAGGTCTGGTCGAATGTGATCTACTACCGGAATTCCCAGCCTGTTGGAGATATCGCCTAGGCAAGAAGAGATTTCGCCTGTCAAAGATCGCTGCAGAGATTCTCGTTGAAAAGAATCTGTTAGACGTCAAAAATCTAAAACCGTGAGTCCGATCCTTTCCACTTCAAACCCATCCACCCTGGGTTCTATGACTAACCTTTTTGAATGCAAGATATCAACCAAACCCGATTACCATTGAGAACACGCGATGGGACCCAGTGACTGGTATCTCCTCTGCTGGAATGGGACTCACATTTGATATGCTCAAAGCAGGAGGCGATATCTTTTATAAGCCATACAAGGTATATCAAGATGGTCGTACCTCACCTCTTCCATCGCCATCTGGTTCAGAAAACAATCCTGCCCAGCTTTCGCCAGGAGACAGTGCAAGATCCATTGGGAAGGCTCAATCGACGAACGATTTCGCAACCCGCAGGAACGTTGAGCCTAAACAAAAGGGCAGAGGTGTCGCGATGGCTGCAGCATCGACGCACGCTTCTGGGAAACTCCTAGGAAAGATGGCCTCTGGACTTATGGTCGATCTGCCTTTGGCCGCGGCTGAAGGGTTTCGTGTACTCCCTGGTCTATACGGAGAAAAGGTTCCGGAGTATGGAAAAGTAAAAGATTGGAAATCTGGCGCAGTTGCAGGTGCCAAAAGCTTTACTATTGGCATGGGAGAAGCTGTGACGGGTGTGTTCTATCAGCCATATAAAGGTGCCAGAGACGGAGGTGCCGCAGGCTTTGCGGGTGGATTGCTCAAAGGCACTTTCGGGGTTGTGGGCAAGATGGCACATGGTAAGGATATACTCCATTTATGGGCCCCTTCTGGTGCTCTTTCACCATTCACGTTCGCTGACTTCTTACCAACCAAAGGCTCACTCGGCCTTGTTGCCTATCCTAGCCAAGGTATTAAACAGAGCATTCATTCTGCGCTTCATAAGAGCACACGGAAGCTCATTATGGCGGCTCTTCACCTGGAGGGATACGATATGCTTCGACAAGAGAGAGTTAGAGGGATTGAGGATCGCATGGTCATCGAAAGGTTTACTGCCATGACCCAAAATGACTTCGATCATAATATTGATTACATATAACTAGTTATACCAGTGCCGAAAATATAATATTCACCACCAACTTTTAATAAACGCAGCATGCGGAAGAGAGCTTATGCTTCGGGGGTTTACAGGAACTCTGTAGGATTCTATTTGCTGGGCTCAAGCTTGAGGTTCGGAACATGCCAATTCCAACTGATGCGACGAGCAAATCGTATGCAGGGGACTTGCTTCTGGTTTAGCGCTCTTAAAGTAGGGACTTTTTCGTAAACACACTTAATCACCAATTTCAACGAATACTCCACGAAACTGTGAAACCATGGTATTGGACAGAGTTGATTGTTACTCGTAGTATATAAATCGATATGTCCAGTCTTTTCGTCCTCTCCGATCCTGAGTATTAGGCTAATGTCTGTATAGTCTCCTGCTTTTCGTTCTCCGGTATCCCTTCGAAGAAGGCACCCTCGATCAACTTGACTTTTCTCCCCTCCCACCAAGACATTATTCCTGCCAGAAGCGAACTGAAACAGCCTAGACCAATGAAAAGTGCAACTCCATAGGCCGGGCGAGTATGGCGGTTGTATGCCCACATGAATGCCGCCATTCCAACTTGGAACAAGCTATTTAACAACATATTTATCACCACAAAGTCCATTTTCCATGTTTTCGTCGGTGGAGCAATCCTGCCCGTTAGGGTCTCACGAACCGCCATTTTGTCGCAACTTGACTCCTCGGAATTGGAATCACGCATTCTATACCAACTCGAATTTCGCTTTGCAAGCTGAGTTATCGATTTTTGGGATGTTTTTGCTGAGCCGAAGTGCCACATCACCAGCCAATAGGTGTCGCGAATCCGCCACGGTGCCAGCCCCCACGAAGTTAGACAGAACAATGCATTGAGGATTTGCGAATCAATTTCAATCCATATTTCTTTGCGCTCCTTGCTCATAGAACCGACGTTCAGCAAGAGAAAAAATAACATGGCACCCCAAGCGACCACATTGAGACCATAAACGAGGATGAAAAGGCCTGTAGGCGTAAGAATGAATCTCCATGCTGCAATAGCAGCTTTCTTGAAGGCGTCGGCCCAGGACCCTTTCGGAGCAATGTGGTCTTCATCACTTTTATGTTCAAACACAGGTTCAGGGAGGCCTTTGACTGGTGCAGCTATGTCCTTCTCATTCAACCCTCCAAGTTCGATCGTCGGCGCCGTCGCTCTCCGAATTATCGCATCGCTAATTTTATCTTGGGTGCTCACTCGTCTTACACCTCGACCATGTACATCGAAGAAAACATCGTCGGGTGATCTTAGGTCTGTCACATTTGGTGCGTGTGCAATGGCTGTCCCGGTCGCCTGCCACATGCCACCGGAGGGATTATACTCTAGCAGTGTCGTGGCGGCGCTGACTGAGGCCGAGCGTAGTGTCCGTCCGGTTGCCCGGAAGAGCGGTATTGTGGTATTTGTAGTGAGGATACGCTGGGTTTCTGGCCGGGCTGATTGCCCTTCAGTCATGGTCTGATCCATAGTCGTAACTTGTCAGCCGAGCGGAGGATGGCTCTGAAAGTGAGAATATTTTGTTGAAATATTAGGAAAGATGCAGAGACAATAATCAAGATGTTTAAATTATTTAAGAGCGTGCGGGAAAAGGGTCTTAAGAGATCCAAAAAAAAGACCAGACCTACAAACTAAGGAGTAATCCTTGGGTCCAAGTGGATACGGTGGGGCTGTGGCTTTTAGACTGCGGTAATTTATTCCTCAGTACGATACATACTGTTACGTGTATCAATGGAAGCCTAAAACATCGGTAGAACACCGGGAAAAGGGCGCCGTAGCATCCATCCATGGATAGATAGTGTCAACATGGTGAGAATGGAATACTGTACATGTGAAGATATTTACCTCACATCATCATACATTGACTCCTGTGATGTTTTCGTAGAGCGGCATGTTCCCGTGACCCCCGTTTCGTTTTCTTGATCTTGATCTCCACTGCACCTTCGCCATGCCACCATCGCAGATATTGAAGCTTGACTGTATGGAATTCCTGAAAGCAGATTTCCCATTCCCCTCCACTAACCGTAACCGAGGTATATCCCATTGGGAAATGAAACTCGGGAAGGTATATTTCACTTGGGGTGTGAGGTGCAGCCTGGTTTGCAATCAATCTCATGGTGAATGTACACTTCTTCAAATCGAAAGTATAACTTTCTAATCGCCCATTCGTGTAGACGGGAGCGGGACGGAGCCATGCTTCCATTGCCCTGTGGTCCCGTCCCGGCCGCATGGTAGCCTGAGAGAAAACAAACGAGGTGAAAAGGCGTTTCAAGGCTTTAAGCGAGCCAAATTCCTCCTCTTCAACGTTGATAAGATGATCTTTGGAGCACCCTGTGGAACCTGACTCTGCTGAGCCGGAAGAGGGTCTGACTTGTAATTTCAAATCATCCTGTGAGTATATTGAAAGATCCTCCCCATTCCACTGATCGCCCCATTGATGGTTATTCTAGGTGGAGTTAATTAAGCCTGTCTCTGCCAAAGGTAGACCGGTATACATACCTCTGCCACATAAACCCATAAAGTAAACCCGTTGGCTGTGCTGCCTTCTAATGCGAAATGGTTGGCATCCATTGCTCTGACCTGACTACTATAGTCTCCAGTCTTGTATGCATGTTTATCATCCATGTCATACGGTATGCCAATCTCAGTAAAAATTAGGGGATGAGGACCCATGTGTTCGAGACTTTCATCGCGTAGAAACTTGAGCTGACGACGCAGGCTCTTTCGAATTAATGTCTCGCCGATTTTGATTGCGAAAGGTGGTGCAAGATACTTGCCCCGAAGCAACCCGATAACATCCAAGTTGTAGAGCCGATTCCTGTTGGGATCAATATCATGAATAACAGATGAGGCTTTGGTACTAACCAGTGCTTCGTTAAAAGTGTCAAGCCATCATAAAAGTGAGCCGCGTGAACCATGTTCGGATCATCATCGGCGGTACCCTTAAGATTTGGTGGTAACTCCATGACAGGTGGCTGGCAAAACATGATAGTACACCCACACACGCTGCGAATAGCATCCTTGTACGCTCGATAGTGGTTCAGAAAGTAAGAGTTCGTAAAAGCTTCATAGTCAAGAAGCTCGCCAGTCAGTGGGTTGCGTGAAAAGTAGTCCTTTTGTAGCAGGGTTGGTTTGCTTTGAGATGGATCCCAAACACCATGTTGCGCCCAGAGGCATTCACCGAGACGCCAGCCCGGGTCGCGGTGCCAACCATATTGGCAGTCATCGTATTCAGCGGACAGCCATGCCTGTTCACCCTTTGGATCTATAACCACCTTGTCTGTCTGGTATGGGCCGAATGTTCCGAAAGCCCAGGTTTTTACCACACAGGACCGCCCAGAGCCAATTACCATGGCCTGAAATGCCGTGGGAGATGTACCAAGCTGGAGGTGCTGCTCCGATGGAATCGAGGAAATATCTTGATTGCCGATCAGTCCTTTGTGGGGTTCGTTCATACTTTCCCACCCAATGACGACGTCTCCTTCGAGATCACCGGCGCTTTGGATTCTCGTTGCCAGGTATTTGCATGCTGCTATAAAGTGACTTTGCAAATAATCCTGAATATTCACACCATCGATGACCGCCTTCGGTGCGAAATCTCGACCGGCCCAAAACAACGTAAACATAGTCTGGCAAGCTAATCTAGTGTAGTTTGTACACCAAAGCATCTTGGGAAACTCTGCGGGATTGTCCCATGTATTGTGAACGAGGGCAGCCTGCGTATTTTTGAAGCTCCTCGGATTGAGTCCCGCAGCATAGAGCGTCCATGTAGGTGCTCCAGATCCTCCTGATAATCGAGACCACTTAGAATAGTAAGTTTAGTCCACAGACAGCAGATTCATTCAAGACTAGACTTACCACATCTTGGTGCGGATCCATAAAAATGTAGAACCCATATTTCTTAGCGACACGAAGAATTTCAATGGTGAAATCAATCCAGTCCTCATCGTAGATCTTAGGACCAGCGTGTTCGATTGCCTCCCAGGTGAAGATATATCTAATGGTGTTGTATCCCCATTTTTGGAGGCGTTGGAAATGTATATCGGCATCTTCTAGGGAGAACGGCTTTCCCACAAACGATACATCCGCGTCGAAGAACCCCTGGGCGTTGTGCGATCTGAGGTCTGGGGTTTTCGGATATTTAGCATCACCTGCCACGTTTATTCCCCGCAAGGTGATTTCTCGATTCAGGGGATCTCGGAATGATTGTCCCTCGACGCGCACACGGAGTTGACTCATATTGTTGATCGCGTTTCATGAACCCGGGGACCATTTAGTTGGTGAATGGAGGAAGCCGAATGCAAATGCCAGTGTTGAACACTTCTGAAAAATGTATGGAGATGTCTAGCGAATGGGTACAACGGATGAAGGTCCTTGCAACATGGAGACTGAAACCGGTTACGTGATCGAACCGTCCAGCCTGGAGAGGGGCCTCTGAGGTCCGTGTATTTTGTATGGCTGTGCCCAGGTGTTTCCTGGAATGGGTCAGGTGGGTCAGGTGGGCCACTATCCATGGAATGTGATTTTGAGTTGCCGTACCTAAATTAAGAGCCAATCAGCGGTGTGTATTTTATCCATCCCGCTGGTGGCGTTACTACAACAGGATCGTTATACGAGTACGCTATACGAATGCGCGTATTGTTCGTGGGTGGATTCTTCCTCGCCCTTTTTCTTTGAGCTAAATTTCAAATTTTCTTCAATTCAGGAGGTCAGCTTAGTTCTCAGTGTCTGTTTATGGTGGTGGGTACATATGTATTGATGTGCGTGTCCATGATGTGTGGATGGAAATACCGTTTTGCATTACCTTGCCACTACGCTGAATGTAGACCCTAGGGTTTTGCAGCTACTTCAGGAGACGGAAAGTGGTAGGCAAAGTTAGGACAATTGCAAGAATCAAGCTGGCTTGACGCCGCGTGCCTTGTGAGAAATGTCATAAGGAGGCAGGCATAATATTGTCGAAAAGATGTAATCAGACACAAACCAGTGATCGCATATCGCAGACCTAGTGGACACCAATGTGAGCCTAGTCTCCAGCGGTCAAACGCTAGGCGTGAGTTCCGACCAAGAACTACAATTGAAAAACTATGGGCAACGGCCTCTCAACATGCCTGTATCGGAGTCTTAAATGTCAGCCGATCTAAGCACGACCCACCCTGTTGCCTTGTTAAGCTTGTTCTTTCTTTCTTTCTTTTTTTTTTTTTTTTTGGTACATGAGACCTTGTATATTTGCCCTCGGTGGCTCTTTTTTTTTTTTACGATATGGGGTAACTCCAACATCGAAAGCAACAAAAAAATAGGAAAGCGTCTGCGACACGTGACGTGTAAAATGCGGAGAAGATAAAAGGGCGATGTCCTTGTGGGCCTAGTGCGGGCGTGGCTACAACATACTGGCCCGATAAGATGTCAACAGCTACACTGAGAAATTGTGTTGGCACATTCGAAGAGGAAGGTTATCGCGAATGACACCTGATGGATTTTGTACCCGGAATGCTGTCCCACATGTGGCAGCTCCACTGGGAGTTGTGTTCTCACAATGTCAATCTTATAAAGATCATCACGAAAGTCGCTGAAGACATGGATAAATAACGAGACTGATATCCCTGATCCTAATTTTCCAGTTGACAATTTTTGCACCATGGGATGCATCGAAATCAAAGAACAGCAGTACGATGTCCTCATCATCGGAGCTGGTCTCTCTGGTATCTGCGCACTTCGCAACTTCCGAAACCGCTTTCCATCGTGGCGCATTGCTGTTCTCGAGGCAGCCGATAATGTGGGAGGAACTTGGTACTGGAACCGCTACCCAGGAGCACGAGTCGATACTGAATCACTCTCCTACGCATACTCGTGGGACAAAGACCTTTTGAACGAATGGACCTGGAAGGAGTCCTTCTCCACCCAGCCAGACGTCCTCCGTTATATTGAGCATGTCTGCGATAAGCACAGCCTTTACAAAAACATACAACTCAATACTCGAGTGAAGGAAGCCGTTTGGCAGGACAAGAACAATACTTGGCTGTTTCGCGACGAAGTCGGCACCCATCACCGGACCCGTTTCTTTATCAGCTGTATGGGCTTCCTGTCAGCCCCGACGCTTCCTGCCATTCCGGATATTGAACTGTTCCAAGGCAAAGCTTTCCACACCTCCCGCTGGCCAAAGGACTTTGATATGCGTCGTGACCTGTCCAACAATCGAGTCGGTGTTATCGGCACCGGCGCGACAGGAATTCAAACAATCACAGCGATATCAAAGGAACCGAGCATCAAATCATTGAATGTTTTTCAACGCACGGCAAACTGGTCCGCACCCCTGCGCAACGAGTTGATTAGCCCCGAACAGATGGAACAACACCGCAATAACTATGATGCCCTTTTCCAACTATGCGCTAAGACACCCACCTGCTTCATGCACCAGGCTGACCCACGCAAGTCCCTAGAAGTGTCTGCGGAAGAGCGCTTGAAGCTTTGGGAAGATATATATGCAAAGCCCGGTTTTGCCAAATGGCTCGGCACATTCAGCGACACATACAACAACCGTGAAGCAAACAAGCTCTACTCCGACTTTATGGCCAGCAAGATTCGAGCCAGAATACGCGATCCCGAGGTTGCTAATAGCTTGATTCCCAAAAGTCACGGCTTTGGCACACGAAGAGTCCCTCTTGAGAGTGGATATTTTGAGGCGTTTAACCAGTCCAATGTGCACCTTGTTGACCTCAAGAAAACGCCAATCGAGAGAGTAACCAAGAACGGGATTATCACGTCTGATGGCAAGGAGCATGAATTAGACATTTTGATTTATGCGACGGGATTTGATGCAATTACCGGGGCATTCAGCTCCATTGACTGGACAGGGAAGGACGGTCGACCCCTTCTCGGCTCCAGCATTACAAAGGAAGGGCAGCAGGCAATTTGGGTTGATCACCGGCCCCGTACATACTTGGGTATGACAGCTTGCTCCATGCCGAACATGTTCATGGTCCTGGGTCCACACCAACCATTTGGCAATGCTCCTCGGACCATCGAACACGCCGTGGAAGTTATCTCGGATCTCCTGCAGCACTGCAAAGACAACAACTACTCCTATGTAGAGCCGACAGGAGAAGCTGTGGATGCATGGACGGAACACGTTGTTGAAAGCAGCAAAGGTGCTCTGTCAAACGAAATCGACAGCTGGATGACCGGGGTTAATACGAATGTTAAGGGGAAGACTGTTAGGTCTGTTGCGAGGTATGCTGGGAGTGCGGTGGAGTACCGCCGGAGATGCGCAGAGTCTAAAGCAGCTGGATGGAAGGGTCTGGCATTTGCTCAGCTATCAAGTTCCAAGCTTTGATGTGGATGAATATTTATGAACTATTTCTATTAAAATGTATTGTCACGTCTGATACATACACTGTCTAATATATAAAGCACGATCACAAAGGATCAACCTCAGTCAGACCCCAAGGTAGCCAATAAACTAGCAGATGGAGCAAAGAATGTCGTCCCAGTGAGCGGCTTCGAGAAATCAAGGATACGATCATGCAGACCGGGAGGATCTCCAACAAACATACGCTCCAACATTTTTTCAATAACCCAGAGACGACGAGTATAGCCAATAAAGTAAGTCCCAAACTCGCCCGAACCAGGAGACCCAAACGGCATATTGTCGCGAAGAATCTCATGCTCGTTTCCATCCTCATCTTCAATGGTGTTGAGTGTCTTGTGAGAGCGCTGTCCAGACTGCGCATCATCTAGTTCAATATTATCTATCTTAGTTCGGCCAATAATCCTCTCCTGCTGTTCGGTCGATAGATCTTTCCACCCAGGTAGGTCATGAGAGTACTTCTGTACAACGATATAACTTCCACCAGATGCAGATTCATCTTCCTCTGCAACAAGAACAGAACCCGGAACCGCCAATCCGACTGGATTAGCCGTACCATCCACAAAGCCAAGAAGGTCTCGCACATCGAAGTAGCGAAAGCCGACCGTCTCGTCGATGACGGAGACGGAGTCGCCCAGTTGGTCCATGAGCTGACGCTCGAATTCGAAGCAGATATCTCTGCGCTCGGAGCGAATGTGGAAAAGCAGATCACCGGTTGTCGAGACCGCGGTATGCTTTGCGCCTTTGATCTCGCGGAAGGGGTGCAGTTCTGAGGGTCGGGGAAGACCCGTGAGACAATCCCAGATGTCACTTCCAATGCCAACGGTGCAGGCAAATTGGGCATTGAGGTCACGGATGGATACATTTTTGGCTAGGCTGTCTACGCCTGCCAGTGTTGAGCGCACGTTTTCAATGGCGTCGGGCTTGTTGGTCACAGAGAGAACAAGAAAGGTAGCTGATTGCGTGAGCGGAGCATCCACGCGCTGAGGAGCTATTGGGACACGGTGGGTGCTCATATCTGCTTTTTGATACTGCTTGCAATTGTAAGAGGCAGATATGCGGCTGGGGAGGATCGCTTGGTTGGTGAAATGGCGCTTTCTCTGGATTAAGCTTTCCGAGGCTCGGAAAATATTTGAATAGCCAAAACCAGAAGAAACGGATGAGGGAAGAGTGCTGAGAATATACGAATTGACCAGTGCCCTAGACTTGTTCATACTTCAGCTGCTGGCGGCCCGTGTTGAAGGAAAAGTCCAGTTTTATTGGGGATTCCGACGATGTGAGTCCATCAACTGCTTATATTAAAGGAATAAATAATTGGTCATGTTCAGGTTCTACGAATATCCAAAAGCGAAGAAGGAAAAGAAGAACTCGTCGATGCTACCTCGTAGGGTCATGACATCAGCTCACGCCTGGCCGCATCCAGGGGAAGATGTTACCGCGTGTCTCGACTGACGCATAATTTTGTGAGAATATGGAACAGTAACTTGGAGATTACGGATTTTATTCATATCTATAAATATGCTCATCGTTGAGTGTACCCGCCATCCACGAATAAAGCCGTTCCAGTAACAAAAGAAGCCCGTCCACCACTCAAATAAACAACTCCATCCGCGATCTCCTCCGGTCGACCCATACGCTCCATTGGAACCGCATTAGCGACCTTCTCCTGCATAGCTGCAAGGATCTGAGGCGACTTGGTCGTCAATGGGGTCTCGGTATACCCAGGACAGATAGCATTGATACGCAGCCCATCCTTAGCATAATCCTCAGAGGCAGTTCTCGTCAAACCAATAACCGCATGTTTCGTCGCAGTGTACGCAGTCGACAATGCAATCCCAGCGACGCCTTGAATAGACGAGAAATTGACAATTGAGCCACGCTGTAGTGGTCTGCCATCAATCGAGGACCGGAGAGGCTCCTGCTTTAACATGATTTTGGCAGCAGCGCGCAGAACGAAGAATGTTCCCGTGAGATTGACGTTCAAAATGCGCTCCCAATCTGATGTTTCGCAGAATGCAGCTCCCCCTGCATGCTTCATTGCGATTCCAGCTGCATTGACGGCGTAGTCGAGTCGGCCAAATGTCGTCGCGACTTCTTGGACGACTTGATTGACGCGGTTCTCGTCTGTTACATTGGTTGAGTAGGTTATGACTCGACACAGCTTTGATCCCTGTCTGTGTTGTTGCTCTTCGATCTCGGCTTTGACGGCTGCCAGGGCTTCAGGACTGATGTCCAGCAGGGCTATTCCTGAAGCGCCATCTCTAGCAAATGTCTTTGCGCAGGCGCGGCCAATGCCTGAGGCAGCGCCTGTAATAAGTGCAATTCCAGGTACGTCCATTTGGGATAGATTGCGGGGCTCTGGTGTAGTTCGTTGGTGTTAGTCTTTTGATGGACGTAGCGGGAAGGGTGATTGATGGTGGGTAAAAGGAACAGAGCAATTAGATATTGATGGCTTATGTAGTTTTTCACGGAAAGGCTTGAATGACTACCCATGGCAGCTCCGTGTCTCTCTCCGAAGAGGGGATATACCTACTTTGGCGCATGTGGGGTTGTCGCGGAGACTTGCCTAACTCGCGTCTGGCGATAGCCATACAACCTACGTGTGACAGCGCACCTTGCACTTGCTTTCCTATCTGTGTAGTCTATCCGATGGCTTACACGTACTGCCGCTAGTGCATATGCCCAGTGCGGGGGCGTTGCAGCTGATTGTCACCTTGGACTTGAGAGAGCATTCCTCGGGCAGAGGCCACGGAAATGCTAACATTACATTTGCACATAAAATAGATAAAGGGAATGGTTCAAAAATACAAAACTTACGCTATCCTGCTCTACAGACACAAGAAAGAATATCAATATCCGTAGTCACTGTAATAGTAGGTGATCATCAACATGCAAGTTTATAGGTTGACTTCTTGTCCAGAGCATCATATTAGAAATTAAAATAGCTGCTGTAACGGCATAGTGCTTTTCATCAAATCCAGCCAAGTTACACTCTCCCCATTAGCACAAGTCTTCTCTTGCCAAATTCGCTGAATATTGGCCAATGTCTCAGTAAAGCAAGACAAGCCACTGCGGCGTGCCGAATTGACAAACCAGTCAGAGAATGATATCTGAACCAATGGATCCTCAGCTTCGCAAGCCGCAATAAACGCAGGCCAGATAAATCCTGCTGAGCCATGGACCACGGTGGAATCTGTGTCCTCGCAACGTAGTAGATGGTCCAACACGCCCGCGACCTTTTGCTGTAGCAAGGAAGAGTCCACGTCGTGGATTCGACGGTAAAAGTATATCGTCAGTGCATTTTGCATGGCATTAAGCATATTCTTTATAATTTCACGGTCCAGTTCAGAATGGATATGGTCCAGGCTAGGTAGTGGCAGCTTGTTGATATAGTCTTCGAGAGTCTTCGCCCGGCCGCTAAACTCTTTCAAGCTGATGCAATTTAATTCATCATCCCCTTCTGTTGCATCCTTTTCCTTCCCTAATCGAATAACCTGGGATAGAAGGATAACCCAAGGTTCAGGGATACCAAATATCTCCGGGTAGAGAGTATTAGACCAGAACCCAGGCCTTTCCAGATGTAGATCATTCTCGCCTTCCTCCTGCCCACGCACTCTCATCATCTCTTGATCCAGGTTCTTCCAACCCGATAGACGAAAAGATAGACTGTCAAGACTATAGTTTCCTAGCCCGCTCGTTTCAATGGCGGCGTGAACGTGATGACGCTGTCTTGAGTTCGCTCCACAAATGAAGATACTCTCATGGATGATACGCTCAAATACATAGCAGTGATGCAGTAATCGTACTTTTCGAGACTTTTTGCGTGGAAGTCCCCTTAAACGAATGAACTTCTCCGCTTCCAGAAAATAATATTCCGATTCTCTTCGGTTCCCCGAAAGCATCGTCACCTGGACCATGGTGAGCAATGCCATCAATATTGACTTGTATTTGGCCACTTTGGGGACATTGTAGGCGGTCGTCAGCATCATCCTTGCATGTCGCTGGGCTTTATGCTTATATATGATGGCCTTCTCGCTCCATGTTCGGGATCCAGAGACTCCGCCAAGGCTAAATGCACTTATGGCCAATGTTCCGTGAAATGCACACAAACTGGCATCACTCATATAATCGCCCAGGACCAAACCAGCGAGGCAGCTCTTGGCGTGGGGTATGAAAAGAACATGCCAGGGGGTTTTGGAGTGTCGGAGGGGTGTCATCAAGCTAATCACAGCCGAAGCATAGTGCTTGAGAAGAAACACGGCATCTTGGGGTACGGCTTTTGTGGTACCCATAGAAGTCAAAGAGGTCGGTGATATGGAATGATTGTGAGCTTGATCTGGAAAGTATGATGTGGGTAAATATCCATAGGCTGCTGAATTGTCTCCCGGGGAATCCTGATCCATCACGGCGTCTAAATATCCCGGGGAAGGCGGACTGGGAACATTCTCTTGTCCATCTAAAGTGAAGTGCAACAAGGCTTGTGACCATGGCGACAGAGGCATATCTGACGAGGCCAAGTAAGGATCCCTGAGTGGGATCACATCTTCCGGCGAACTGGAATGTGTCTGTTCACGGTCGTTCACAGCTGGTTTGTAAGGCAGGATGTCTCGATCTTGGTTCAATCTAAACGCCCCGAATGGCCCTTGGTGTATCTCGACCTCATCAGAGATAGTCGTTCGTTCGCATTCTTCATCAATGTGGGATATAATCCGAAGAGTTGTCTTTGGGGGAGCACTCGAGACAAGCCATTGACTCATCCGTTCTCTTTCCTTCACTGAGAATAATGGTCGACGAAACCGCACCCCAAGACTGCGAGGTGAGCTCTCGAAGTCAAAGAAAATATCCTTCTCGTATCCCCCGCATTTCACGTCAAGGTATTGACACATTGAACATTCTGGGCGTCCCTCGTCGCATTTCACATGTCGGCTTCGACACTATATTCTGGATGAGAAATGCAATATTATAACTCAGTGAGACCGCTTAACCTACTGTGGCACATCCTGTGAATGACCGGGTATGAGTAATTGGCTCGTGCTCAGCGTCTGGAAATGAATCTGTCATGTTTTGGTGATTGAACAAGGCAAGTGTTGCAGAGGAGTCTGCGGGGGAAGTGGATCGGTGGATGGGTGGATCGCCGATAGCGCAAACCTGCCTGTTTTGACGGTGCGCGGTCACTTTCCTATTACAGCGGATAACCTATGCCGGTTGTACATGAAAAATGTACGTCTATTTTGTAGGCAATTATGTATCCAGATTTTCTTATAAATATGTATCTGATAATGTTTAATCCCCTTCAGGGCAATTTTATTCCCCGCTCGCTGTACCAAAAACAATATCATTCTCAGCCAAGCGACAACCGGTGAACGTTTAGTGTAGAGCAATGACATCTTTCGAGGATAAAGTGGTAATTACCGGTCATCACTCTCTACCAGGAGATATTCTGACCTAACCATGTCTCCCCTAGATTGCTATCACCGGTGCAGCCTCCGGAATGGGGTTAGCCACGGCACAGCTCCTCGCAAGTCGAGGCGCAAGAATCTCTCTTGCCGATATCAACGAAAGGGCCCTGGAGGAGGCTATCCAGTCCCTCCCAAATAGCGATAAGCATATGTCCACGGTCATCGATGTGCGTAACAGAAAATCAGTGGATGGGTGGATCCAGTCGACTGTCGATAGGTTAGGCAAGCTGGACGGTGCTGTAAATATGGCCGGGGTGCTCACGCCTGCTGCTCCGATCACTGAAGAGACAGACGGCAATTGGGATTTTACATTTGCTGTGAATACACGTGGTGTTTTCTTCTGCCTGAGGGCTCAGCTGAAAGCTATGAAGGCTGGTGGTAGCATCGTGAGTCTCATCTCAGTGTCGAAATCGGAGGGATACAATGCTGAATCCCTTTTGGAATAGGTTTCAGCTGCAAGTGTGTTCGGACAAATGGGTGCCCCCGGTGTCTCGGCCTATTGCGCCAGCAAAGCAGCTGTTATTGGGTTGACACAAACGGCAGCAAAGGAGAACCAACATATTCGAGTCAACTGTGTTTCTCCCGGTAGGCCTACCTACTGCTACACGTTTGTATGTTAGTTAACCAACCGTTTAGGGTCCGTCAATACGCCTCTCTCCGCCAGTGAAGACCCTGAAGATGTAAAGCGTGGCTTGCAAAAGACGGCACAAAAGCGGCAGGCAGAGCCAGGGGAAATCGCAACTGTTATCGCATTTCTTCTCAGTGAAGAGGCGAGCTTTGTGACTGGGGCGGTGTACAATGTGGATGGAGGTTGGATGTGCTGATGTAAAGACGAAGATGAAGGTCGCATATCGATAGATACGTTGGTCTTGTCTTTGGGTTACTCGTGGATTATTCTCACCATCATGATGTGACCAAGTACCACATTTTGTTTTCACCTCCGACTTTCATACTTGACTCTCTGTTCTTCTGCTTGTTAACCATTTCATAATTTCGCAATTCCATCATCGAATCAATCATGGAAGTTCCAAGGTCCTGGTTCCCTATTGTACTAGATGAAGGCAACAAGGTCACCCTCAATAAGCCCACCCGCTCGGAATGGGTAATCAACAAAATGGCCAATACGGACAGCTATCAATGCGAACTGCAGTCTGCCAACTCATACGCATGTGTTCTGTTCACTTATCACGATGTTGCCGATGGACAAGAGGCTTTTATGCGGGTTTACTTTCAAGTTCCACATACTAGTTATGAGCACGCGGACCAAGCTACCCGCGCGCGAGAAGCAACCGACTTCACACCCCCCGAGCTGAAGGCATACGAATTTCTCACTAAAAAAAGGCTCGGAAAATACGCCTCAATTGCTCGCGTACAGGAGAGGGTCTCAAGATCGCTCAGGGATAGTTCCTTTTCCAAACGCGGCCAGGCCTCGTAATCTAGTCTGGGATGAGGAAGCCGGTGCCCTGTGTTTCACTCATCATGCTTATGATCATAGGACTTTGACTGACGTATCGCTGGGTTATTTTGTTGGTTTCCGGGATGCAATGCCTTTCAAGGCTAAAGGCACCTTCGGCGAAGAGTGGTTCCCACGTTTTGATCTTGCTAAGCCCCCTCAGAGTCATTGTAGATCAAACAGAGATTCCAATGGTGATATCTCGGGCTGGCAACTCTGAGTTTTGTTTTGATTATCTTAATTATTACTGCCAGAGATCCAAGAGAAGGAGAGACATCCAACATTATGCGCTCTGTATGATTATACCAAGGTAGGCCTAAGCCAACCATCACTAGGCGCTAACTAGGATGAACGAAATTGGACTATCTGATGACTCATCGGCCTCCGTGGCCAGGGACCACGTCGCTATGGCCTGGTACCCCGCCCATCAGAGCCCCCGTCTTCGGTATGTCCTCTATATCCTTGTCTAGTAGGGTGTATCAACTCTGCTATCTCCTAACCGCGGTTCCTGATCTTTTGCCAATAGCCCCTCATCCTATGGTTCATCCAGATATTCCTTAGCACGCGGCCACTCAATTTCTTAGTGAAGCCCCATCTCCCGGCGTATAACGACCGTTGGTACCAATGCCCGATAGACGAGGTTTTCGTCCGCAAATGCAGGGATGACAACGTCGGCTTGGAAGCTTATGCTGCCATAAAGAGTGTGCGGGACCACGTGGGCTTCAATCTGGCTGTCTTCAAGATGGTCGTGCTTAGCCGGCGCCACTCCCGCAACCAAATAATATTACCTCATGCTTCCGATGAAGGAAAAACGTCTTTCCAACGACAAGATGCAAAATGATCAGCTTCTCGACCAAGGTCTAGCCGAGATCCTTCATCAATGCCAAGACGACCGTTTGAACGGACGAGCCAAGCGCCAGGGGGAACGACACTAGACTTCTGCCGAGTCCAAGACTTGGGGGCCAGGAAGCTTATGTACAACCTTACTGCACCGAGGAGACTAATACCCTTTGAAACAGGTATTACATTTACGTGTCTTCTTAAATGTCTTTTTAGCTGCCTATACATGCCTGTTTAGAAGTAATTAACAACAAACTATATATTTAGCACGGATGGAAATCATAATACACAATAGCTTTTTTATATATGTCAATAGAAGTGTTTATATTTGTAATAACCGGCAAAATCATGTAGATAGCCAATAGGACCGAAGTACCCAATGGGCTCCGCGCTAGCACATGTACGTACATGTACTATTCCCCGCAAATGTCTTGGAATGTTTGGCAAATTTCAATTTCAGCGCACTAAATCCCTCTATTCCACCTGGGTAGTACCTAGGTACACTCCATGAGTCGGGGAGAATATTAGACATGTCACAATTGAGCTCGGCCCCGCGCTTGAAGCCTGATGTCCGCCTCGCACAGGCTGTATCACAGTTCGAGGCCGAACTGTCCAATGAGCAAAAAGCAAGTTTCCGTGCCTGGAGAACTAAATCAATTGAGTCCCCCCCCGGGTATCCAAGATGTCATGCAACTCACTGCCGAGATTGATCGTGTCTCTGAGAAGCGACGCAGGTGCTTGGGACCGCGACTTATGAACGTCCTACAAGCTACTCAGCAATTCGCAGCTTTAGGAGATATCATAGTCGGTGGATCTCAGAATCTGCTTGCGTGTGGTGTCTGGTCAGTAGTGCGAATATCGCTCCAACTAGTCCTCGACTTTTCCTCCTATCTTGAGCAATTATCGAATATATTCATGACCGCTGGGCGTCTTGCCCCTCGTTATGAGAAGATGGCTTTACTTTATCCTCGGTCAAAAGATTTACAATCTTGTCTGTGTGAATATTTTATTTTGATCGTGCGTCTTTGCCATGAAATGACCACTTTTACACGCAAGTCAACCTTCGGGAAATTGAGGGCATCCGCGCTTGGTGACTCGGACCTGAAGACATACCAATCAGAGCTTGAGTCTTGGGGGAAGACAATCAAAGCCGAAGTCGGCTTCTTGATGGCCAAGGGAATTGAGGACGAGGCCGAAAACAACTCGCGGTTCAGAACAGTCTCATCGATATTCCAGAAATCAACTGCGTATCAGCAAGCGATTCAAACGAAACAGCGAGTCCTTGATTTCTGCTCGCAGTACGATTGCACAGTGTCCTGGAAGCAGGCTCGAAAATCAGGCAACACTAATCTGTTCCGGGAGAGCTCCCAATATCAAAATTGGAAAAGTATGGTTTCTTCCACTCTGGTCTACACTGGCAAGTTGGGCTCCGGGAAGTCTGTGCTACTTGCCAATATAGTGGACGATCTCCACATCCATGATGAAACGCCCCATGTGGCATATTTCTTTTGTCGACATGATGTGTCTGGGAGTCTCAAAGCGCGGGAAGTCATTGGCTCCTTGGCTCGTCAGTTGTTATACCCTATATCAGATTTCACGGCTGCCGCGGAATACTTGGACAGGACACATCAGTGCGAACCGATGGAAAGAATAATGGGACTTCTTTCAAGTTGTCTTGCTCCTATTCGTAAAAGAAAGAGGTTCTTCGTTGTTGTCGATGGGCTAGACGAGCTCGACGTGCATGAACGAGACATTGTGATCCAGCAGCTTTCAGTTCTTCAGAGTGAAACATTTGCAATGCTACTTTGCATTTCTCTTCGTGATGATCCAAACGAGAGTGCCCTCAAAGCTACCTTCGCGCGACTTGCTGCGCCGGTTGTTACGCCAATTCCGAACAACACACCCGACATCGAACATTTCATCGAGACAGAATTGGAACATCGAATCGAATCTGGACAACTCATAATTGGCAGTCCTCTTCTGATACTGGAAATCCAGGATGTTCTCTTGAAAGGATCACAAGGAATGTTCCTTTGGGTAGCTCTACAAATTGAATCTTTATGCGCGATGGAAAGTGATGAAGAGATCCGTCAAGCTCTTGCAGACCTACCGAGGGATCTCTCAGAGACATTCTCTCGCACTTTACGATCGAAATCCAAACATACACGTCAAAAGGAGATATTGGCCATTCTAACTGTCGCCCAAACCCCACTCACTCTCCAGCAACTGCGCGAGGCGCTATGTGTTGTGCCGGGTGATCTGAACTGGAATCCGGATAAACTGCTCAACAATATGCACAACACCCTAGCTTCTTGTGGCAGTCTTGTCTCTGTTGATGAGGAGGAGCTCACTATACATCTTGTTCACCACAGTGTGAAACAGTTCCTCCTCGGTGAATTCAAAGATTCGACCGAAACCCTAGTCAACGTGGATGACGCTCATCAATTGATGGCAAGCATCATTCTCACCTACCTCAACTACAGCATGTTTGAAACTCAAGTTTCAAAAAATGTAATACCACAGCTGGGAACTGGCTCTGTACCCTCTGAGGTGATTCTCTCCACACTCAAACCATCAACTGGAGTCCGGAACATGGCAATCAAACTCCTCAGATCCCGAAAAAGGGCTGGCTTTGATATTGGCAAAGTCATCGCAGAGACGAAGCTCCAGAACCATTCTACAGAAGAGCAGTTCTACTTCCACAAATACGCCGTATCATTCTGGCTATACCATGTCGTGCACGCCTTTAACCTCCCCGAATCCATACACAAGTTATTACTCCGACTCTTGGATCGACGGTTATCCTTGAGCCTCAAAATCACTGACGAAGAAATCGACAAAGTATTATCGTGGTCCGCGAAAAAGAAACAATACGCATCCTTGATCAAGATCTTGCTTGATCCCGAAAACATGACATCAACGGAACGGGACATGTCACTGGATGCACTGCATATCGCTGCGGGCGAAGGACACGGCGCAATGGTCAAGGTCCTCTTAGAGCGCGCAAAGATGTATGACATGATGATGTTCGAGGGCTCCCACCCGCAGGGACTACATCTATCCGCTCAAAACAACATTCAGACGTCACTTGATCATGACAAGGTCGATGTCAGCTCGAGGGATTCCCTGCGTTGGACACCCTTGCATCGAGCTGCGATGAACGGAGACACGTCGGCCGTGATCTTTCTACTTACAGTCGTCAATGCCAATCCTAGGACGCCCGATCTGATGGGACTCACCCCTTTGCATCTGGCTAGTATGAATGGTCACTTTGAGGCTGTGAAGGCACTCCTTGATCACGGAAATGCGGACCCAGATGCTAGTGATAAAGAGGGTCAAACTCCCGGGGATCTTGCTTTGGAAAAACTCGATGAAGAAAGCATTTCAAAATTAGATCCCCGGCTTTTCGGTTCTTCGAGAGAAATAATTGACCTTGACACCGCCGAAGGCAAACCTGTTAGTCCACTCGGCCGATTGGATTGACATCAGGCAAATAGTCAAGTAGGGGAGCTTTTGTCCTGACATATTATGGTGCAAAGCTGCTGAACAATTCGAAGAGAGGACGCACACCAGTCCCTGATACAGGCTTCAAGCGCAATGGACATCTCCATAAATGACGAGGTTATTGATTTTCTCATTGCACATATTAGTCTCTCGAACATAGGATCATGAATTATGCGGTATCCCGGCCCAACATTGTCAATATCGAACATAACACAATGATGTAGCCAAGACCTTTTGTAAGATGCTAGAATGAAAAGAAACAGGTCTATGTCATCGATGCCTGGGAACAACCAAGTCGGGCAGACAAAAAAAGGAAAAGCCATAACGCGCCAGGACCAGCCAGGAAGAAAAGCGGGTGGAATAAAAGAAAAACAACAGTCAAGAAATGCTCCAATGAGGGGAAAACGCATCGTAGCCCTCCAACGCAAGACAAAAATCGGTGTCCCATTTACATCTGTCGCAGCCCCTCTGCGAGACGCCGCTTGCCGAACTCCCAGGCGTTCATTAGACCCTGTTCCGTGAGATCGATATTCTTCATGTTGGGTGCATCTGCAGCCGGTGCACGGCTGACACGCGAAGCGATCATGACCGGATCCGTCTCGAGAATGATTCCGTCGTCGATGGTCTCGTCAATAGTCAAGGAGACGAGATCGTAGTTCTCGACGATAGTACGCTTGTCGGTTGCGCCCCTGATGAACGATCTTGTTAGCATTGACGAAATTCCCCGCTTCAGATCAGATAACGTACTTGAATAAGATTCCCAGAGCATCCCGTAGTGACAATACGACATTGTAGAGCAGCACCTCGTTCTCGTCGGCGCTTCCAACAACGTAAATCATGACGTCGCTCTCCATCTTGAAGACCACGATGCGGTTATCGTAAAGGATCACATCGCTTGAGGACTTGTTGGTCTTCTCAAGGAGACCCTTCTCAAATGCACGCTGCTCCTTCACAGTGGGGTAGGGGTTGGCACCGGGGTAGTCAGTCGAGTTCGGTGCAGCGCCGGCGGGGGGGTGTGGTGCCGAGAAGTACTTTGCGTAGATTCGGGAGCCATCGTCAGCGGACATGACAAGGACCGCATTGACGGAGAAGAGGGACAGAGAGCCGGGCATGGTGGTTATTGTTGTGTTGGGGAGCAATTGGGGAAATACTGTCCTTGTGATTGTTGATGCTCAACCGCCAATCTGGCCGGAGGCGGAGACGCACTAATGTTGTTCCGCCTCCAAGCTCCATACACTATACAGGTAGACTGCAGACCACAAGAGTACGTGGGTAGGAATATAAACCCAAACTTATTCCTCTCTAGCTTGAAATTAGTACTCAGTTGGCTTCCGATCACTCATTCCTAGTCATTTTTTGTATTATCGGTGTGACAGTGGGAAGTTGATATAGATGGAGATATAACCAGCCATTCGTTGGCCCTTATCCTCAATTGAAATACTACAAGGCTGGAATAAGATATACATCCTAAGATTGGAAATATGACATAAAATGAGTGGAAAGACATCATCGTGAAGGATACATGGGGAATAATATATATCAAGATAAACAAAACCATGATATGATGTATGAGACTGCTTTCAAAGTCACATCGCATGAACATCATGATCAGATCGCGTCAAAGGAAACATGAGAAATCGGGGCCCTTGAAATATAGGCAGACATTTCAAGACATGAGTTGCGTTATGTGCATCATAGGGGTATGGGTATGTTAAAAATATGGTCAAAGATCAGTTCCAGATCACATCAAATCATACTGCCCCGAGAACAACGCCTACTGCGGCGCTGGTTCATCGGTGCTGGCGCGATTCAACCACGGGATCCAGCTCGCGCGGTTCGCCTTCTTGCGAGCCGCTTCCTCCTCCTCCTTGACTCTAGTGGTTTCGCTGACAAGACGCAGAGGGCGCAACTTGTCCTGTTGCATCACCGCTCCAGTGTAGTTGTTCATGCCACCACTGGATCGAGGAGGGCTGGAGGTAGCCCCGGTGGAAGCTGTATCTCCGTGGGGATCACTTGTGACACTAGGTGAGCTGCTGCGACCGATCCGATCGGGCTGGCTGGACATGGAGGGTGCGCGACTCATGCTAGATATATAACTTGCCGCTCCGGAGAACATGCTCTGGCGGGATCCAGGACCCATTGCAGTCGGGCTGATAGGTCCGCCCGAGTTGCGTCCGCCGCGGTACATGTGACCAACGACACTCGCGGCACTAGGGTCAACTTGTTCCGAGCGGCTGCGGCGGTGGCTGGCTCTCACAGACTGTGTACGGAATGGAATGCTTGGCGCAGTGTTGGGGTTCTCGTTGGGGTTGTTCTGAGAGGGGTGCGGTGGAGGCAGCATGCTGGTTGGACGCGACCGGGGTTGGGTTGAAGGGCGGGAATTTGGAACACCGACAACTGACTTCGCTCGTTGTATGAAACTTTGCGACGAACCGTCATCCTTCTCCGGGGGAGTTGGAGGAAGCTCCTTTTCACTCCCCCCGGTCTTCGTGGTAGAGGTCTCCTCATCCTCGTTCCGGTCCAGGATATGCTCAAATCCATCATGCATAAGCAGTCTACTGATAATGCGCTCTATGTAGAGTGTCAGGGCTTTGTTCTGATCTTTGAGAGCCTTCACCTCTCCGTCCGGTTGTTGTGCGGCATCGGTTTCCGGCGACTCATCCACAGATTCAAGCTCATCTGCCAAGGACCCCAGTCCAGCTGCTGACTCCTTTGTGGGGTTGGCATCTCGCATGAACTCGCCCTTCGCAAAATCCCCGGTAAGAGTCTTCTCGCTGAGAAGAAGTTGATAGCTTTCATTGTCTTCCATCAAGCGGGCATTGGCCACGCGGGCCTCCAGCAAGTCTTTCTCTAGTTCTTGCTGACGGCCGCCACCGGCGTTCTCCATCTCGACGAGCTTGATCTGTGACTCCGCCAGTTCGAGGCGTAATGACTCGATGAGTTTGTCTTTCTGGAGGAGAAGTGTAGAGTTGTTGCGGGACGGGCTCCGCTCGAGGTGGGAGGAGGGCGCGAATTGGCCGTCCACCTCCGGGGAAGATCGATTGCGGAAGCTCGCTGTACCGGTGGTCAGTCTCTGAATGTAATCATCAGGGGTTGTAAGGGCATGAGTGTCTTACAAGATCGGGAGACTTGGTGGCGATCCCCTTCTGCGTTCATGCGCATGTCCTTCTGTGCTACCGAGTCCTTCAAGCGTTGAATAGTCGCCTGCATCTCTTCCTCCCGACTAGTCTGTTGTTCTTTCTCTTGGAGCATAGCATTCCGCTCGGCCTCGTGGTTTTGTTCCAGATCCCGGATCTGACGACCCTGGTCCCGAATTTCACTGTTGAGGGTCTCGATCCGACTGTCTCGCTCATGAGCCTGGTCCTCCAACTTGGTCTGTTCACTGATCGCCTCATCGAGGCGCATTTGCAGAACGCCGAGCTGCTTCTGATATTGTTCGGAAGCACTTTCAGCCTTTTGAAGCTGTTCCCGCAGTTCCTCAATGAGAGCGGCATTCTGAGCCCGCGCCTCTTCTTCGGAGGGGTCGTTGGAAACTCGTGGTACGTTTGACATACTGAGATTGGAACGGCCAGGTTTTCTTGCAGCTGCGCGCGCGGAAACAGGAGTCGAACCTCTTAAGGAGGGGGAACGGTTGAGACCGTTGGTTGCGCTGGGCGAGCGTGCATGCCCTCGTGTGGACCCGTTGTTGGAGTGCGGATCTGCGGTTGATGATTTGCTGGAACTGCCGGGAGTTCCAGGCTTTCGAGGCGTTGCTGACATGGTGAAAGGGCCCAAGTCCGACGCTGGTGAATGTATAAGACAAGTAAAATGTATATAAACCCCCGTATTATACTCCAATGGGGAGAAGAGAAAAGAAGATTTCAGGGTTGCAAGTGTAATTAAGAGCGGTCAAAACTTAGTGGACACCTGTGGAGAGCGCTTGTATGGGAAAATTGAAGGCCAGGAATGCGGATGAAAGCTGTCACAGATTGATTGCGTGCCACATGGTTGATCGAAATTGGAAATTCATCGGAAACAACGGTATGAGAGTCGGAATGAGAAAGGAATTGAGAAGAGTGATGGTTGCAGACCTTAAAATCAAAGTTGTTCTTGGGAATGCGGATCCCCTTACTGTATCTAAAAATACGCAACGGCTTTGGGGGCTGGAGCAGTACGAGAGGACTTTCTGGAAGAGGAAAAGATAAATCACGGAGGTGAAATAAGGCGATCGTATACTCCGTAGCTTCCTTGGGCTTATTATCAGTTCTACAACTGGGGACTGTTGACATGGCACCATGAAAGGACCAATACAAGCGCATTTAGCCCGTTTCGGAAAAGGAGACTGATGCCTCAGGCTTTAAATTCGGAAGAATATACTTCCATCCCCACAATTATCTACGGAAATCTGACCCACTTGGCCTCAGATCTTCGGAATTGTGTTGATATCCATGGATGGGCCTTGAGATGAAATTCTCTATGAGAAGGAGTGAGACGGATATGATTTTCTATCCATGGGTAGGTAAGTACTAAGTTATGGAACTACTATGAATAACCTCCAGGTTAGGCGGAACGCCCTCCCGATTCACCACCTATCTTCTGGCTGAATCCCAGGATCCCTCTGTGATAGCTAATGTGACAAAACGGGACGCAACGGTGCAGAATAGGAGAAAGCAGAATCTTCCTCATCAAATTTTACTGCGGTATATGGCATCCATCTTGATATTGTCCACAGTGTTTGACTACATCATAAAGGGGTAGGTGGAAAGGAAACAAAGAGTTGGAATAAAAATTACATGTCTTTCTTGACCCATTACAAACATGAAATTGTAACTACTAGGTAACCACCTTAACTACCTCCCTACATATGTAAGGATTATGTAGAGATGCTTTTTCGTGTCCATTCTCGGTGACACAAAATCATATGACCTCTGTTTGCTACCTAAACCTTGGATGGGAAGTTGGGTGTCACCACGGTGGGCCCCTCTTATCTTGCAGTCAGTTCCATCACAAATTATTGAGACTGTCTTCAGCAATTTTTACCTAGAAAGGCAACATTCAAAGGCAAGTATACCATAACACTGCCGATCCTCGACTTGAGCAACCTGAACATCGCTGAGATTAGGTGACCCGGTCTCCACCATTCCAACCAATCTTTCCCCGCATCCTAAACGACCAACGACGACTAGCTAACGCCGGGAGAGTCATAAACGAAATCAACGACTCTGTATTTCAAAAGACAAGGGCACAAGATGATAGAGACCTGTAAGAGGAAACGAAATCCTTATTGGTTTGAATTCTGTGTGTTTTGCATGCTTCAACTGCTGAACTTTCTCCTTATAGAATGGGATGGCCGTGGTCCTTGAAACAGAGTACTTCAGCGGGGGAATTCTAGATTCAAGTATTGCCCCTGCGGTTCTAATACACGGAGACGAGGGAAAGGGCTTCATCCACTCGCGCCTTGCTGAGGGCAGTATTGATATACTTACAACAGGCCTTAAAATAGGGACTGGTCGAATAATTCTCGTTCTGAGTGATGGACGTACTGGCCTCGTTTTTAGAAGTGTAATAATGCGACGTTTCCTTTTCCGAGATTTCTAACGTCTAGAACATCCAAATATACTGAATGAAGGAATAACACAATTCCCTCGATATCTCGATGTTAACATTTAGACCGGGAGGCAGTTGAAGATTGATATGGATATATGGAGGTGCCGAATTGTCAAGAGAGTATGGAAGCTGTAGGTTAGGCCCACTAATTCGAAGCAGCCCGCTGACAGCTTGTAAATGAGGGAAATGGGCGTGATACGCATGAAGAAAGCCCATGAGCTGTGAAGAAAGGAAGGATATGGCTCTTCATCGGTAATATTTGCTGCAAATGTTCCGAGCGAACCTTGGATACCGCCAGTTGGTTTACTATTACCTACAATTGTGGACTAGTGATTAATTCCTACAAAATCAACTCTACAGTGTCATGTCTACAATATCCCAATTCCTATAATAAGAATAATTGGCTGCTTATACGGCTGTGGTCTCCTTAGTTGTCTTCTTAGGTACCTAGGTAGTCTTCTCCGATATCTAGGTAGACTTTTTATATATCTTTTTTGTAGTCTTCTTTAGTGGTCTTTTTTAGTGGTCTCTCTAGACATATAGTTATAGATATCTTCTCTCGCTCTTTACTTCATTTGGTAGATAGTAAGAGGGGGCAAAAAAAAAAAGGTTTAATTTAGAAAAGGGAGCTTTTATATATATAATCTTTGATATCTCAACCTCTACAATATCTCAATTTCTATAGGCGAGGAGTGATGTCATTAAGATGTACCTAGGTAGCCCTGTATACTTGTTCTTTTGCTTAACTCCATCCATTCATGAACATCAATTTTTGAAGCAAAAGCAATGTATGGGAAATGTCTGCTATGTATGAACGTGGAAATATCGTGTCGGACACGGATGTAGAGGATGGATTTCTCTCACACCTTCCTCCTGACACGCCAGTCTTTCACTACAACCCCCAATGCGATCTAGAAAGTCTTTTACCTCCCGTATCACCACACGACTGTTTTGTCGTTATTAAAGCGTTTCCATCAAAAGCCCTCGATGAACTTGACGAACAGCTGCCCGGCCGTCTTGATTACTCCTTATCACTTCAGACCCTGATCCTCAAAATGCCCAGCCACCCCTACAAAGAAGCTGCTTGCCGGTTCTAACTCTTGCTTATGGGTCTCGCCCATCAAATGAAGGTCTCTCGTGGAATCTCATGTCTAGGAACCACCCGTATCGATGGCGAGGATCGAAAAAAACAAGCGGACCGGGCATGGAGTCCAATACGGCAAGGACATCAGTTTCCAACATTAGCTCTTGAAGTCGGATATTCACAGACACTATATATGATACATCCGGGGGAAAGAGTCAGACCCAAAAGGCTCTCCATGTATCATTCCGAGTTCATCTATGTTGCAAATCTATGTAAAAGTTCCCGGTCATATGAATGTACATATCTATGCCTCATTCCTGCTACCTAGAAGAGGATCGCGCTCTGATAGCCCCGGCTTATTCTCTGCCGATCGCTCGCGATACAGACCAAAGTGCTGGAAGATGAAGATGAGATCAAACAGAACGCTGATGTTTCCCAGCAGGAGTTTGGCAATGTTGCCAATGGCGCCCGACCAGTCCGCCTGCAACGAGGAATCCAGCACCAGCTGCATCAGCGACAGAACCGCACCGGACAGATCTAGCAAGATTGCCCCGATGGAAAACCCCGTTGTTGACTGCCGCCGATAATTCATCACTGCCTGGGGTGTGTATTTGACGGCCGTGAGGAACACCTTGATCATGCCGACCACATACACCTTAAGGAACGTATGTTAACTCCAGGATAATTAATAATTTCATGGAGCAGGTTTCCCTCTTACCACATCAATCCATTCCCAAGACATCGACACTATAACCCACAGGACGGTCAGAGGGACCACCCCCAGGCAGCCCCAAAAGAGCACGAGAGCTAACGTACTCGCCCGCTGCTGCTTGGAATTAAAGTTCCAAAACCTTGCACATAGGAAGTGGCTGCTGGTCCAGCAACAAATCAGTGCTCCGTGAAGAGCGTAGACGAAATCGTTCCATTGGACGGTTGGTTCAGGGCTCTGCGGATGTCGCTGAGCATACTGGGCGCGCACGACCGGCGAAAAGAGGAAGCACGCGTTGAAAACGGTGTATGCAGATAGCCCGAGCACGTTGAGCAGAGCAAAGTCAATGGAGAAGCCGTCTGTTGAGCGGCGGCGGTGATTCTGCAGGACTTGCGGATAGAATGACAGCGACCACAGGACGAAATAGCCCCATCCCAGGATTTGAGAGATGCTTTCTGTCCAGTTGTCATTCATCGTGAAAATCTCCAGGTGGACAGAAAATTATCAATGGAAATTAAAGGATCATCCGCATTCCAGCCTTCGGAATAGACTCCGGAGTTCGGGGTAGGTATCCGGAGTTCAACCTCAAAAGAGCCTCAACGGCGATGACATCGACATGGATTTTATTCCAGGTACCTAGATAGCCTTGGGAGTACTATATCTACAGAGGCATGCCTCTCGTCCCCTGTGGAAGACCCCAAGGAAAGTCATTTATCATGGCGCTCGTGAGCTGGCTTTTGTCAGGGTCATTGGAATTGAAATCACGTATCTTAGAATACCAGAACATAGAATTACAACTAAAGCTACGTTTGAATACTTCTTCATCATGTTGGACAAGCTTTCTTTCGCAACGGCTTTAAGCTCTTCAGCCTCATGCCGGTTCCCTCGCATACAGCGCTTGGATAGGTAGAATCCAAATCCTGATATAAGTCATAGGCATTTCCTGATGCGCTGATTAGCTGAGCAGTTCCCGTGTAGAACACTGTCGCATCTCCCTTCAACAACTCCTGGCATGGAGGGAGCCTCTTGGGTGTAAGGGAGTTCGGCAACATTTACAGCCGCATTATTAATATTGAATAAGCACCGCCCCCAATGGTGACGTCCAGCTGACCAATTCTGTCACTTCTACCTAGGTAGCCCACAATGCCAGAAGCACATGGTGGCCCTCGAGGGGGGCAAGGCCGCGTGGGTGATATTGGCGTCGGAGATAGCATCACGACGTCAACGGTCCATAGATCCACGTACCATCAGTTCAAAGTCATCGCTTTACAATCGGACATTGAGTGTGGATTTGTGACCTGTAATGACTCCAAGGACTTTCGAACCTTGATTGATAATCGGGAAGGCCAAGTTCCTTATGCCCACCGGTAACTAGGTCGACATGCAGGTGCCCACCCATATGTTGTTTTAGTTTCTTCTTAGTTATGCCTAGCAAAGGACTTGCCGTTTATTACTTTGCGTTGAGCTCACTTGTTTTTAGCTCCTTAGGCAAGCTAGGACACGACTCGAAGTATACGTGAAAATCGAACGGTAATAACGGAGTAGACATCCATGAATCCCTCGGGAAAGCCGGGTGCTCCATTTATCAGCACGATAAAAGTGGACCAAAACGGGATTAGTGGAGAAAGCTTTGGGCCAATCAAAAACCGAAACTGTAACTTGGGTTGAGGCCTGAGCGATTAGGCATTAATAGGGTTAAACCCTTTTGCCACAGAGTTGCTTGGAAATCAAGACCCGTGACCACAGCGAAACCCTCTTTTCTCTTTCTCCTTCCGAACCCTCGACAACCACCGACAAATACCCAGTTCGCAGGAAGTGCCATCACCACCCTTCGAACACTCAAAATGGCCCGTCGTCCCGCGAGATGTTACCGCTACTGCAAGAACAAGGTGCGTGCCGATTTCGATTTTGCGAGCGTTTGAAGATTTGTGCGGGTTATCTTAGTGGTGGGTAGTGCATCAATACATCGCCAACGACCACCTCGCTATGACCGGAATGTCACCTTTGCTATGAGGAGAGATGCTTGTGGCACTGTGCTTCTGCATTTTTTTGGATCTTTTTTTTTTAAGATGGGCCGGTTTCGCTGACATCAGTCCTCGACATCCAGCCTTACCCCAAGTCCCGGTTCAACCGTGGTGTTCCCGACCCTAAGATTCGTATCTTCGATCTTGGTCGTAAGAAGGCTAACGTGGATGACTTCCCCACCTGCATCCACTTGGTTTCCAACGAGTACGAGCAGCTGTCCTCCGAGGCTCTCGAAGCCGCCCGTATTTGCGCCAACAAGTACGTTACTCGATCCGCTCCCACATCTCTCGCCTGATAACCATGGACACAATCTCATATAACTTTTAATAGGTACCTTGTGAAGATCGCCGGTAAGGAAGGTTTCCACCTGCGCGTCCGTGTGCACCCCTTCCACGTCGTCCGTATCAACAAGATGTTGTCTTGCGCTGGTGCCGATCGTCTGCAGACCGGTATGCGTGGTGCCTTCGGTAAGCCCCAGGGTCTTGTTGCCCGTGTGAACATTGGCCAGATCATTCTGTCCGTCCGCACCCGTGACGCCCACCGTGCTACCGCTCTCGAGGCCCTCCGCCGCTCTCAGTACAAGTTCCCCGGTCGCCAAAAGATCATTGTCTCCAAGAACTGGGGCTTCACCCCCGTCCGCCGCGAGGAGTACGTCCAGCTCCGCCAGGAGGGCAAGCTCCTCCAGGACGGTGCCTACGTTCAGTTCCTCCGTGGCCACGGTCCCGTTGAGCAGAACATGAAGCGCTTCCCTACTGCCTTCGAGAACGTCGCTTAAATGTGATGGGTTGATCAGAATATGAAGTTCAGAACGAAAATACTTGAATGTTCTTATTGTCTTTTAACTTGTCCCATTCATCTTGATATCAATATCGTGCAATCGCAATGATGGAGTTCTTCCAGGGGTCTTTCCATTTGCTCGCCTATATTGCACTGTAGAACTGTTCATCTACCTGCGTAGTACTGTAAGTACGTAATATTTTCGTTGCGGCCCTGGAGTAGGCCACACTTTAAGCTTTTCCGACCATGCACGGATCATGCGTGGTGCAGTCATTTGGTGGATATGAATTATATCTACGAAGTAGCCAAACTGGCAGGAGTCTAGACCCAACTCCATAATGGGGGCTTTTTTCGATGATCAGAGTAGATAAAATAGGGCTAGAATATGGGTCCTGTCACAAGGCTGCAAGACCACCCACCCATCGCATAACATTGTCCTTCAGGCTGCATTGTTTTCTCCCTCGAATTTTCAGTAGTTACTGCATGTAGATTATTATTAAAGGAGCCGGAAGCAATTTGAGTGCAAGAAATAAAAACAGACAGATATTAGTCTGAGGTGTAAAGTATATATATCCCACGGTTATCACGCCTTCTACATCTACCAACAATATCGAGATCAGATTTACATTTGCTATTAGGAATTAAATCAAGGCCCATTCATTTTTTTCGACCCATTAACATGTCCATTCACTCGAAAATTAAAGGTTCAGATGGACATCAAAGCATATATGACCTCCAGAGCTCCTTATAGAGGCGGCGAGTCACCACAACGTTCCTTATGCAATTCACCGGCAACTAAACGAAAACCAATTAGCCCAAGTCTCCAAACAATTCCAATACGACGCGAGATGAATTGGAAAGTAAAGAGCAACAAAGGCGGAATGGGCGAGGAGAATATACCTTCGAAGTCTTCCGGGCTACCACAAGCGTCCAAACAGGCACCGAGCGTATCCTTGAACGCTGTGCTTGGGCAAGTGCACTTGTAATCAACAGAGCTGCAGCCTGATACTGCAGCGGCTTCATTGATACAACGGATCTGGTCAGAATAAGAAAAGGTGGTTAGTCTTCCGAGTCGAATTATACCCCAAGATAGGGACAACATACAAGGGCAGGACTGGCATCATCCACAGGATCAGCGATAGTCAAAGACAGGAAAGCAGTCAGAGGGAAGAAGATGGTAAGCTTCATTTTGGATTGATGTTGAACGTGGGTTTAGTAGTGGTATAGTGATAGAAGACTAGGAGTATGAAAGTGGAGGAGTTGATGAACAATGAACACGGGATGCCCTTGATTTATCAACAGTCGATCTATTTGCCTAGCACTAGGAGAGGCAAATGCATTCTTTATCATATAGGTATATCAACATCAACAAACCCGGTGTCTGGGTGATCTGTGGAATGAGATTTTATTGGAATGTGAGATCATCCAAGCTTGGAGATATCAAGGTTACAGCGCCAGATAATGTACTGAATACTACGTCTATTTATTGCACGTACACAATGCAATAATAATTTGACTTAATTGGAAGTCCCAAGCAAAAATTGACTTTCGTGATATGACTTGAGCACTCTTTGTTGCCTAGGTGGCCACCGAGGGAGAGTGAGAGCTTCCACCCACCACATACCTCAATAAGACAATATGTCGTATTGTCAGCCAATGTATTCGAGGGAATACAATTGAGTATGGAGCTCCGATATACCTCCATGTGCACGCATGTTACTTTATTGCTCGGAACCGCTTATAACCGGCACCACTACTAGCTTTAATGATGGAGCCTACATCGTACTTTGAAGGTTATTTGCCTAGTTATTTCTCAATAGATCTCTTTTTTCTCAGTTGAAGATTTCCATGGCGTAATACTGAAACGAAAGGAGACACCTAGTGGTGCTGTGCACCTTGAAGAACAACCTGGGGTATCCATCCACATCAAGAAAACGCAATTTAGTCAAAAACACCTGTCCGTAACACAGGCCATCCAAGAGCTGTCGTATTTGATACCCCAGAGTGTGGCTTGGATCTCAACAAGAAGATCGGCTCCAAGCATAGGAACTCCCTGAGCTACCTGATCCGTGCAGCCCATCCCCCATCTGCCTCCTTTCTGATGACGTTCTCTGGGGTGACGCACCTGGTCCTGGTCCACACTCCAGCTGGTAGCTCATTGCAAACCGAAGAACCCCAATATAGGCAGTAGTTCCAAGGTGGTAGAGAGCTGGAGTATATAAATAACACGCGATGGCCGCTATTCCTACTATTCCGCATTAGGACCCCGACTGGAAATACTTGGCTTTTATTAGTTGCTGTATGCACCGCTCTTTGTTCCGCCCTTGATCAAATCCGAAAAGATGACCAACTTTATATCTCCTTTTCCTATTATACATCACTTTTTCTTTAATCCTATACACCGAGAAATTCCATTTCAACAGATATAGGCACAAGTCCACGTATTTACGCAGTGTTCAGGATATACATACTACAGGTGAGGTGGGGTAGATAATTGGTTTTCTGCCAGGCAGTATTAACTCGCATGGTAGATTTCCTCGTACAGCTAGTTCCAGCCCCGCATACGTCACCCCAAAAAATCCCTTCTCTTCACAAACACAGCTATGAAGCAAAGATTCTCTTCTTTGGACGTCAAGGTATTTTTAAATCTATCGCAAAGAAGATGTCACGCTAACATTCCCAGGTCATCACGCAGGAATTGGCATCGGAGTGTGTCAACCTCCGAGTGTCCAACATCTACGATCTGTCCTCAGTACGCTCAATTCTTTTCTATGCCATCGAAGGTTACCGAGCTGATTTAGTATTGTTATTAGCGTATATTCCTTTTCAAGCTTGCCAAGCCAGACCACCGCCGCCAACTTATTATTGACTCCGGCTTTCGCACTCATGTCACCCAATATTCGCGAACCGCGGCAACAACACCTTCACCCTTTGTGACCCGTCTTCGAAAGTACCTCAAGTCTCGTCGGATTACAGGAATCTCCCAAATTGGAACCGATCGCATTATCGACTTCTCTTTCAGCGATGGCGCGTACCATGTCTTCCTCGAATTTTTTGCCGGTGGCAACATTATCTTGACGGACCGCGAATACAACATTCTTGCCGTCTTCCGCCAAGTTGCCGCCAGTGTGGGACAGGAAGAGATCAAGGTCGGACTTAAGTACACTGTGTCTAATAAACAGAACTATGATGGGGTTCCGGACATCACAGCGGATCGCGTTCTGCAGACACTGGAAAAGGCACAGGCGCTTTTCGCCCAAGAGGTAAATGCACCCAAGAAGTCCAAGAAAAAGGGAACAGATGTTTTGCGCAAGGCACTGTCGCAAGGCTTTCCTGAATACCCTCCCTTGCTTCTAGACCACGTCTTTGCGATCAAGAAATTTGATACTACAACTCCACTGGATCAAGTCTTGGGGAGCCAAGATATGTTACAGGCCGTGAAAGAAGTGCTAGAGGAATCGAGGCGAATTTCCAACACCTTTGACTCTGGGGACAGCCATCCGGGCTACATCGTTGCGAAAGAAGACACGCGACCCATTCCAGAAGGAGAGACTGCGTCAAAGGCCCCGGCTCTGCTGTACGAAGATTTCCACCCTTTCAAACCTCGACAGTTTGAAGACAAACCAGGAACAAAGATCCTGGAGTTCGAACGCTTCAATGCCACGGTCGACGAATATTTCTCGTCTCTTGAATCTCAGCGCCTCGAGTCGCGATTGACGGAGCGTGAGGAAGCGGCCAAGAAGAAGCTCGAATCAGTGCGGTCAGAGCACAAAAAGCGGATTGATGAGCTCAAAAATGTGCAGGAACTTCACATCCGTAAAGCGGATGCTATCCATGACAATGTTTACCGAGTCCAGGAGGCAATGGATGCTGTCAATGGATTAGTAGCCCAGGGAATGGACTGGGGTGAAATTGCCCGCCTGATTGAGATGGAACAGGGTCGCGGCAATCCAGTGGCGCAGACCATCAAGCTGCCCCTCAAACTGTACGAAAACACGGTCACCCTAGTTCTTGGGGAAGCAGGCGACGACGAGGATGAAGACGAGGAGTTTTCTAGCAGCGATGAATCAGACTCTGACTCGGAGAATGAGGCAGAGCAAGAGACAGCCCGTGTGGAACGAGAGTCTAAGCTATTGACCATAGACATTGACCTTGGCCTGAGCCCATGGGCGAACGCATCGCAATACTATGACCAGAAGAAGCAAGCCTCGGAGAAAGAACAAAGGACAACTCAGTCGTCTGCAAAGGCACTGAAGAGTCACGAGAAGAAGGTGACAACCGACCTCAAGCGAGGCTTGAAGAAAGAGAAGCAAGTGCTTCGACAGGCTCGGGCGCCATTCTGGTTCGAGAAATTTATCTTTTTCATTTCTTCAGAGGGATATTTGGTCATAGGGTATGTGGCCCCATTCAGCACTGGGTTGTGACATTGTGACATTTACTGACATCAATAGTGCACGGGATGCTATGCAAAGCGAATTGCTCTACCGACGTTATCTGTCTAAGGGCGATATCTTTGTGCACGCTGACCTCGAAGGTGCGACGCCAATAGTGGTGAAGAACCGAGCCGGTAGTGCAGATGCACCAATCTCCCCCAGCACGCTATCCCAAGCCGGCAACCTTTGCGTCGCGACTTCAAGTGCTTGGGATTCTAAGGCTGTCATGTCTGCTTGGTGGGCGCATGCTCATCAGGTATCGAAAATCGCAGAGAATGGTAGCGGAATCATGCCCACAGGTGTTTTCCAAATCAAGGGAGAGAAGAACTTCTTGGCCCCATCGCAACTGGTGCTTGGATTTGGTATTATGTTCCAAATCAGCCAGGAAAGTGTTCGGAACCATAAGCAGCGATTTGACACATCTGACGTCCAGCAAGCCGCTATAACTACTACAGATGAGACTGAGGCTTCTGAGCCGAAGGACGCCGTAGAGCCAGAGACCCCAGGGCAGACAGAGACAGCCGAACAGGGCCCTGAAGAGGTCACCGAAGAAGCAGAGAAGGAAGATGCGGGATCTGAAGAGGAGGATGAAGATGAGAAACCCGCCACCAGAAACCCTCTCCAGCGAGGCAATTTGGAGCCCCTGAACTCTCAGCCAAGTCAAGAATCGGAGCCTGAGTCTGAGTCGGAGGAAGAACCGAAGGATGATTTGGAGCAAGAAGTTGCAGAAGGTCAGCCGGAGGGCGAAGAAACCACAACGACAGCAGGAACAGCAGGTCAAAATTCTGTGCCCGAGCAAAATGAAGAACCGAACTTGAATGCTCGAGAGCGACGTACCTTGCGACAGGGCAAGCCTCTTGACCGTCCCGCTGAGGAAAAACCAGCTGCACCACGTATCGCTCCCACTCGCGGCAAGCGGGCGAAAGACAAGCGCGCTGCTGCCAAGTATGCTCATCAAGACGAAGATGAGCGGGAACTTGCTCTTCGGTTGGTGGGTGCCAACAAAGGCAAAGCCGCTAAGGCGGCCAAGGCAGCTGAAGCCAAGGAACAGCGTGAGCGAGAGGCCGAGGCGCAAAGGCAACGACGCCGAGCCCAGCATGAGCGTGCCGCCGAGGCCGAGCGGAAACGCCAGGCCCAATTCACGGAAAATGGAACGGACGACTACAACGAGGAGACAGCTGCCGCAGAAGCTGCAGATCTCACTTGGATTCCAGCCCTAGTGGGCACACCGACTCCGGATGACGAAATTATTGCTGCTATTCCAGTATGCGCGCCATGGGCTGCCCTTGGACGCTACAAATACAAAGTCAAGCTGCAGCCAGGCTCCGTGAAGAAGGGCAAGGCCGTCAAGGAGATCATTGGTCGGTGGGTGTCCGAGACCACCACCGGGAAGGTCAAGAAGGAGCACGCCGAAGATGTCGGGATCTCTCGTGCTGATGCTGAACGCCTCCGGGAACGGGAGGGAGAGCTCATCAAGGGTTGGAAGGACACAGAGATCATCAACACTATGGTTGTGGGCAAGGTGCGCATCATGACTGCAGGAGTTGGAAGCGGAGGAGGTGGTGATAAGGGTAAGGGCAAAGCTGGAAAAGGTGGTGGTGGAGGTGGAGGTGGCAAAGGAGGTGGTAAGGGCAAGAAGAAATGATTGAGTCTTGTGTATACATTTAGAGAGCACATGGATTAGAGGTTTGGATTCAATTCCAACGAGGTTATACAAGATGCTTAGGTGGTACTGCTGGTATCAAACCGATGTATACCAAACCTGGTCTCTTTATGCCAGCTGATCAACCATAACCCCACTTCGACTAGTTTATCTACACTTATTTCAAACCTCATACAATCATGAATAACCACTATTCTTCCAAATCTATTGCCGATAATAGTATCGTTGTTGGTATTGACGCGCTGAGTCATCCGACGTCATGACCCGAATTGATTTTCTCGCGATCTTCAATATAGGGCCTCTTATCGCTTCTGACGGTATTGTGCAGAATGATAGTCAACCGTGTACGCTAGAGACGACTTCTGATTCTACGCCGAAGAGCAAAAGAAGATTTGCCCCGCAATCAGAACCGGCCCCTCAGGCATCATTTCGCCCCTCATCTGATAGCGTGTGCGCCTGAACGGTGCGTCATTGAGTCTTCTCAAACATCACGTTGTTTTTCACTCGCGCTTTTGCCGGCCACTGTCAGCGCAGTTGTGCCAGACTCTTTAACACAATGTCTACAAAAACGCGAGTTGTCCCCGTTCAACGGCTCAGCCAAGGGCCCGGCGATTTATCTCTGGCGGAATGGTGGGAGGTGGAGCGCAACCAAAAAACGCCCGAGTCGCAGGCCATCGAAGAAGCTGCCGAACTCCTCCGGTCCAGTGACATCCCTGTTGCCTTTCCTACCGAGACTGTATATGGTCTAGGAGCCGATGCCACGCGCAGTTCTTCTGTCCAAGGGATCTACCGCGCCAAACAGCGGCCCTCGGACAACCCGTTAATCGTTCACGTCGACTCACTCGACATGCTTGAGCGTCTCCTTAATCCCGCCCCTCAAGGCAGCCCTAGCTCAACCAAAACGCCGCCAATCGCCCTCCCCTCGATCTACAAGCCTCTGATCGATAGATTCTGGCCCGGCGCACTGACAATCATTCTACCTAACCCATCCGGATCCATACTGGCATCAGAGGTCACCTCTAACCTGACCACATTTGGCGTCCGCATGCCCTCTTCTCCACTGGCACGCCTACTTATCCACGCAGCCGACCGTCCCCTCGCCGCGCCATCTGCAAATGCATCCACCAAACCATCCCCAACAACCGCGCAGCACGTATACCACGATCTCAAAGACCGCATCGACATGATTCTTGACGGCGGCGCATCTGGCGTTGGCGTCGAAAGCACCGTGATCGACGGGTTATGTGACCCACCAGTGATTCTTCGCCCCGGCGGCATCGGCATTGACGAAATACGGAAATGCGAAGGGTGGGAAAATGTAGCAGTCGGCTACAAAGATGGCACGCTAGACGTGAAGGAGGTTCCACGCGCACCGGGCATGAAGTACCGCCACTATTCACCAAAAGCACGGGTTATTCTCTTCGAGCCTACATCCAACCCAGCGGGAGTGATGAAGCATGTCCTAAAGGACTTGAAAGACACAGCCATTGGCGCACACAAAATCGGTATTATTCGCACGCGGAACTGGGAGCTCGGCTTGGGGCTCGGTTCGGAAGATGATATCGCCAGGACCATGAACCCCGTGCCTTCTCCCATTGGGAACGTTGTCAGTTTCCCGGTTCCCGTGCTACAAGATGGAAACTCGAGTAGCTGCACGAAGGTCGCATATGATTACCATCTTGGCTCAGATGCAGTTTCCATCGCGCATGGTCTCTTCGCCGCCCTACGCGGGCTGGATGAGCTTGATGTGGATGTTATCTACGTGGAAGGTGTGTCAGATCGCGAGGGTGACCTGGCTGCAGCTGTCATGAACCGGCTACGAAAGGCTGCTGGTGCCGAACTGCGGGTTTAGTCCTGAAAATGGGCTACGATTACGTATATTTTGTTTTAAATCAAGTCTTGGGGTGTTTTTAGGGGTTTAGATAGAGGTTTGAAAAGTGTGAATATTAGATTCAAATACATCTTAACATACAATATTGTGTATGATCCAAGTTTTGTATGCACGGAGTGTATAGAGGAGCAGTGATTGGAGCGTCTTGGACTTGCCTCTTTGGTAAACCCTGTTGGATCTTCATTCGACGTGGAATTCGGAGACCTCCGGGGCAAAAGCTTATCAATTGACCTAATATTGAGATTGAAAGTCAGCGGGTGATAAAAGCAGCTGTGTCATGAAAATGAAGGGCCATGATAGCCTGAGATACCAGCGGGGGAAAAAGGAAACTCGTCCGGCGCTTATATCTCCGCATTTGATGTAGAAAATCCTTACCCCCCGAACAAACTTACTCACTGCAACTCACAACAATGTGTCAATCTCCTTTGCACGAGTTCCTGGAGGGCCTTCCTAAATGTGAACACCACGTCCATCTCGAGGGCACCCTTGAGCCAGAACTCATCTTCGATCTCGCGACGCGCAATGGTATCACCTTGCCGACCGACCAAGTGTATACCTCGGTCGAGACACTCAAGCAACGCTATGAGCACTTCAGTAACCTGGACGACTTCCTACACTTCTACTTCGAAGGCATGGCCGTCCTCCGCAAAGAACAAGACTTTGCCGACCTAGCCTGGGCATATTTCCAGAAAGCGCACGCAGACGGCGTCCACCACGCCGAAGTCTTCTTCGACCCGCAAGTACACGAAAGCCGCGGTGTACCATATGACACCATCGTGACAGGATTCTCACAGGGGTGCAAGCGCGCGGAGACCGAGCTCGGCCTGAGCACACGACTGATCCTGTGCTTCGTGCGGCATCTCCCCGTCTCATCGGCCAAGGAAGTCTACGACGAGATCGTGGCTCACAATCACTTCGAGTCTGGTGTTGTACACGGACTCGGCTGGTCTTCTTCAGAAGTCGGCCCGCCGAAAGACATGTTCCGCGAGATCTATGCGACAGCCGCGCAGAAGAATATCCCGCTCACGGCGCATGCCGGCGAAGAAGGTGATCCGACTTATATCAGCACTGCGCTTGAGCTTGGAGCCCAGCGTATCGATCATGGTATTCGGCTGGTCGAAGACGAGGAGTTGATGCGGCGTGTGGCGCGTGAGAGTATCCTGCTTACCGTCTGTCCGTTGTCGAATGTGCGGTTGCGCTGTGTCACCTCTGTGAAGGAGCTGCCTATTCGGCGGTTCTTGGATGCTGGAGTCAAGTTCTCGATTAACAGTGATGATCCTGCTTATTTTGGTGGTTATATTCTTGATAACTACTGCGCAGTGCAGGAGGCTTTCAACCTGAATGTGCTGGAGTGGAGGATCATTGCAGAGAATAGTGTCCAGGAGAGCTGGATCGAGGATTCTCGCAAGGCAGAGATGCTGGCAAGTATTGAGGAGCATGTCAGCAAGTATACACGCATGCACACTATTACTGTATAAATTCTGGTTTGTTGGTGTATGTATTGGTTTCTGTTCGAAGTTGGGGCTGTGGTGGGCGTGAGCGAGATGCATCTGATACCCTGTGTTTCAACACTCTTGTATACTATTTTTCAACTGAAGTATATACCAGGAGAATGGCAAGTTATATATTCATTCGCATTCACTTGTCGATTGAAGTACCTTGGAAGACATTTGGAGCTGCTCCGGGAATAGCTGATGCCTCGTAAATAAGGCCGCATTTGTTACCATGACTCCTCACTACCTCCGCACTTGGACACTTGCAAGTGTTGTCTGACAGTCAACCCTACTGCACGACACAGTATTTCATGCCCCGAAACATCATTTGTGGTACCTGGAGCCTCACGAGGTCTCCTTTCCGGCCGCAACTACGCTCCCAGACACTTTATACCCTGTGTCGTGCATCTTGCTTCGCAACCAACCCAAGAATAAACCTGCAGCAAAGCGCAGGACTACTTAACCTTTCCCAACGAAGCCGCAGACAGGGCTATATCCATTCAAAGCACAAAATGTCCACCTCCACTCCAGACCGCTACAAGCTCGTCTTCTTCGTCCCGACCGCCAACGTGGAGGCCTGTAAAGAAGCTATCTTCGCCACGGGTGCAGGGTCATTCCCAGGTGGAAAATATACCAAATGCTGTTTCCAGACTGTTGGCACAGGCCAATTTCTGCCCAACGAGGGGGCAGACCCGGCGGTCGGAGCTGTCGGTGCTTTGGAACGGTGCGAGGAGGTCAGGGTTGAGATTATGTGTCTTGGCCGGGGCATTATGCTGAATGCAGTCGATGCTTTGATCTCAGCGCATCCATATGAGGAGGTTGCTTACGAGGTTTATAAGATGGAGAATGTTTAGTTGGTTGACTGCAGATGTGGTTGATGAGTATAAGGTGATGCAATCGGGACGGTATTCATCCATCTTGTTCTGCATTTGTCACTCGCTCGGTATACATCCATTAATATCAAGTAATTTCAAGTTCGTTAAAACAATCGAGAGTATCATTGTCTCATAAGCTGAGCGTTATGTTGATTGCATTGAAGGGCAACTGTATGGCAGGGGATTGGTAAGGCGGTAGTAATCCCTGGATGCTGATTTGCCCAGGGCCCGCCCCGAGTAAAACGCCTCGTCAACTTGACTTCTCCTCCAACCTCCAACCTCATCTCCCCCCAATTGACCCTCACTCATCGCCCGCGATGGCCTCTAAACTCTTCTCAGTCCCGCGGGTCGGCCGCCAGTTGGTCCACCAGCTCCCCAAACCCCAATACAGAGCCTTCTCCGCCGGTTCGCAACGGTTCAGCGACTCCCTTTCGGTGGTGCGTATTCCTTTCGACCCCTCCTGTGCTTCAGGCGCCGATTGCGTCCTGGGATTGGCACAACAAAGGCTCATATACTGACTGCGATTGCCTCCAATAGCACCGCAACAAGCCCAACAACAACCCGACCCTCCCGTTCAAGTTTTCCGACCAGAACCTCAGACTCGCCGATGAGATCCTCAAGCGCTACCCTCCCCAGTACAAGAAGGCTGCTGTCATGCCCCTGCTTGACCTCGGTCAGCGCCAGCACGGCTTCACCAGCATCAGTGTCATGAACGAAGTCGCTCGCATGCTCGAGATGCCCCCAATGCGTGTCTACGAGGTCGCGACCTTCTACACCATGTACAACCGCGAGCCGGTTGGCAAGTACTTCGTGCAGATCTGTACCACTGTAAGCACCTGAAATTAGCACTATTCCCTGTTCTTCCTAATTCGCAATCCTACAGACCCCCTGCCAGCTCGGCGGCTGCGGTAGTACCGCCATTGTCAAGGCCATTACCGAACACCTCGGAATCACTCCCGGCCACACCACCGAAGATGGCCTCTTCACATTCATCGAGGTCGAATGCCTGGGTGCTTGTGTTAACGCCCCCATGGTCCAGATTAACGATGACTACTACGAGGATTTGACCCCGGAGTCCATCAAGACCATCCTGACAGCCTTTAAGGATTCCGCCACCGCTACTGGTGCCGGCGCCAAGATTCCCGCCCCCGGCCCGCTGAGCGGGCGCGATACCTGCGAGAACAGCGCCGGCCTGACCAATCTGACTGACGTGCCAGAATGGAACCCGGAGATGATGATGCGCAAAGACAATGCATTGGACGCCGCGCCCCAGCAATAGAAAAGCACAAAGAAAAATGACTAAAAAGAGCTCTTCGTTGCCGTGGGTCAATTCCGGATGGGGAGGATATTATAATGGTTGTGTTTTTATTTCGAATGGACGAGCAAAAGCCGCCTGGGCACACTGCGGTCAACCCAGGGAATGATGACAGGCCACTGCGCCCTTCACCCTTGAGGCGCTATGAATCATAACCACTTTTGAGGCGTCCTATTTTTTTTCTGTCTACAACATACCATGTACAGTACGTTTGTTCCTGGTTCTTATTTGTGTGATCGGAGCTCGGATACAGATCTGGCCCAGTCGCTGTGGGATATCGGCAGGACCAATCGCAAATTTTTTTTCCATTTCCTCCTTTTCTTATGGCTATTGAGATTGTAGATGTGAGTGTACAAGATATTGCACATCTCTCCCGATTGTATGGGGGTAACGTAGTGCATTGCAATATCATTTGAGATATCCACTTCGACATTATCCGCTGGCTGAGTTAGGGCTATGACTTGTCAAAACGCTCAACTGCCTAGTCTTTGCGGTGTTCATGTTTACCGACCCGTTTAGCTAGTCTACGCACTCATGTCACAACAGGTGCTCCAGTCCATAAAGTTCTTCCTCGGTAGACAGGCGACAAGTGTTGGACAAGGGATTATATCCTCATTCCTTCGCTTTTAGGCGGCACGTAGCCATAGTTAGTCATAGTTGACCAACCGTTAGCTTGCGTGACTTTTCTCGGAAAATCGGAACCTTTCTTCTCTTCTCTCACTCTCGGGGATTGTACGCTTAGCAATGAGTAACTCCGGAGACTAGCAACGGGGATGACAAGGACCCTGAGATGTGGGCAAAGACCGCTGAGGTGTAGACAAGGACCTCGAGATGATCAATGTGTCTACGTATGTCGTACTCTTGATGTCGAAGCTCATAGGAGAAAACACCAACAATATTTGTCTATATTCAACAAAGAGACCCAGAAGGACTAGACATAGAGCTAGATAGAACACTTGAAGTTTATAGAACGGAAAGTATGTATTGCATACTATGTACAACATTCACCCGTGTCCACCTTGTCGACCGGCGAATTTTAATATGAAGAAAAAAAAGGTCACCGTGACAGTCACGGCAACCGGCGATTGAAAAATCGAACCACACAAATGACACCTGAGGCAGCCTTAGACCGATAGGGGCTACTCTGGCAGCTCTTCCCCTTCGTATACGACGTCGTCTGGTAATACCGATTCTTCTGGAACCAAAACTGGGAGACCTTGACGCTCAACGAGTTTGCTTGATTGAGCCTTCTGGAAGATGTTGACATCGTATGTATTCTTCACCAGCAAATGGTAGGCATGAACATTGCGTTCCTGTCCGAATCGCCGTGCACGTCCGATTGCCTGGGTCATGCCTGAATCATAGTCATGATGAGAGGCGGTGAAATACGGCGACAAGAAGATGACGTGATTTGCGCATTGGAGGTTCCTTTATATCAGACCAGATTAGTATTGTTTCAAACAATGACAGATCACAGCAGAAAGAAACAACTTACAATCCAGCTGCCATGGAGGTTCCGAGATTCAAGATCAGAGCCTTTGGTCTGGAAGATGGTTGTGTGGTGCCCTTCTTTGGTTTGGGTGAGTCTTTGAACTCATCGATTCCCTTCAAGTTGGTATGTGTGACCATGCGGTGGTCGATGTTCGCTGCTTTAAGGGCATTCGATACCACAGGCAACAGGTGGTTGATTTGCACGAAGATGATGACAAGCTCATCCTCTGGGACATTGCGGATGATTTCCACAAGCTTGTCGAGCTTGGTGCTCTGGATTGCTTGGTCTTCACTGACGAGGATTTCACCGGGAACGATCTTGGATTGGACAATATGACCACTGCATCCAATAATGGGGCAAGGCTTGTGTGTCTGAGTGATCGCGGCTGCAATGCAACTTTTGCAGAGGGGGTGCCCGCAGGTTTTGAGAACGGTGACATCTTCTTTTTCTTGCAAATCAGTCTCACACCCTTGACATGGTGGGATTCCAATGGTTTGGATATCCACCAGGTGTTCGTAGAATCGGTACTCCCGGTCAATCTCGAGGACTTGCTTTAAGAGAGAGGTGACATCAGCGGACAAGGCTTTTTCCACAGCCGTCCAAACCGAATTTGAAGACGTATCATTGGCTCTTCCATGTTCGGTGGCTCTGGGAGGACGTCTTCCAGTGGCTGTGTTGCCAGTCTTCGCGTTCTGGATCTTTTGGAATCGCTGCTGGAGCAAATCTTCAATTGCTCGGTGTTGTTCGGAGAGTTCCCACTCGCTGTATGAGCGGATGATGCCCTCTAAGAGGTCGTTGAATCTTTTGTTGAGTTCCGCGTCCCCAAAATCAACCTTGGCGACGCCATTCAGGGCGTTTTGCCAGTTGTTGGAATCAGTATTGTTCATTTCGCGATACCAAACAGTCGCTGCCTGTCGAGTGATCGAGTCCACTTTAGTCCAGATCTCAGCGGATTTCTTTTTGTCGTTCCGCGAGCCTTTGCGGCACTTCTCGAGGTTCCACTGAGGCTGTCCGATTTGGCTTGTGACGCAGGACATGATGAGAGCCTCTTGAGGGAACTGACTCTTGGACAAAATGGTGTTCAGGGGACCAGAGATTCGTCTCTTGTTTTCTTTGACGGCTCGGAACAACGTATCGTACGCTGTCTTTTCAGCGGGCGCCTGTTCGGTGATGACAAGGTTGGTTGTCAAGGGAATCTGTATGATGCGTGCAATGTTCCTACGCACAAACTGGTTCAGGAACCTTTGAGCATGTTCTCGGCGGTTTTGATACCAGGCGTTGCTGTGGGGGGCCTGGTAATACTGGAACGCCTCAACAGCTGTGTGGTTCTTCCGGATATTTCGTACTCTGCTGTTCTGCGTTGGCTTGTCGCAATCGCCATCGTCGTCCACACCAAGGTGTAGACCAAGATAACGCGCAATACTCTTGATGTCGGCAAATTCACGAAGAGCTGGCGTTCCAGAAAGGATCCATTTGGAGCGTGCCTGCAATGAGAGCAGGGAAGCCTGTCTTTCTTCCCCGGCATATGTGTATTCGTCAATAACCAGACGGTTGAAGTTGAAAGCGTGAATAAATGCGGCTTTGACATCCCGCCAGTCTTGCCTGGGGTTCTTTTTGATATCAAAGTCCTTACGGTCATCTTTCACGGCTTTGGACTTGGCTTTGCGTTTCTTTTTGTCATCGGTCACTTCTGCCAGGTCCGTCGATGGGCGTTTTTGTCGCTTTCCTTCTGAACCTTCTAATGACTTCCTACTGTGCCTCCGCTTCCGCCGGCCGACAGAATTTGTTGTTCCGGTCGAGTATCCCGCATCAGATACATCAAAGTCCTCGAAACCCGAGTCAGACTCAGAATCCAAATCCTCTTCTGCTCCTGCATTGAACTTGTCACGGCCATTATTAGCGTCAGCGAATGCCTGGCCACGGAGGCGTCGAGAGGGCACGTAGGTGAAGTCGGCCTGTGTCTCTTGAACTCGGCGACGTCTGGCCTCCAATTGCTGGAGCATCGCCTCAGGCCCTTCTGTTTTCAATATTTCAACAGACTCCCGCAAGGAAGCACGAGCGTCGTGGAACCAGCTATCAAAATTTCGACCTGTTCCTCCGCTCGATTTTGCGGGAGCCTGGGGTGTTCCGGTAAATTGTTGAAGTCGGCTGTAGTATGAATCGTTCGCCAGGATACTCCATGACAAAATCACAATATCTGCATCTTGGACTTCCCGGATGGTGATCTTGCTGATTGACGAGATCGCCAAAACTTTGTATTTTCCTTTGAGGAACTTCTCGGTTTCCGAAACCCATTGTTTGAAGACGTTGCTGGGAACGATTATCAAGGTTGCCTTTGTTGGAATAAGCCCGCTGTCTTCAGGGGGTTTGCAATCGCTTTCATACTGCGCGTCGATGAGACCAAGAATAACAGCCGTCTTGCCATATCCGACCTCGTCGGCTAGCACGCCACCGCGAACAACTTTTGGCATTGTTGCTTTGACTTCGGCGCGCCATGGCATCAAGGGGAGGATGGATTCTTCAACTTCCTCTTCCATGAAAGGTTCCATGTCTTTTGCTTCCTGTGAAATCATCCAGCTCAATGATCGAAGCTGTTCATCACGCAACTCGAATTTGAAGTTAGGAGGTTGTGGCGAAGGACTGTCGTTGTCGTTGCTCTTCAAAGTAAACATCTCAGTTTCTTGGCCAGGGGTTTCTTGACCAGGAGTTCTTTGAGTCATGTCGTATGCATGAGGGAGAAGTCGCCAGCGAGATGCTATTTTCTCACGGCTTGAGGTGCCAACCAATTTTCCATGTGCCTGATGCGTCAGAGCTTGAACATTGAGGGTGAAACGCAATTCAGCGTCTCCATGTTCGTTGATTCGTCTGAAAACCAAGAATGGCGAGGGTCGGTTTTTGATGGCACGCTCGTAGACGGCAGCGTCCTGGGGATTCTCATATGGGATGATTCGGTCTTTGTTGTCGCGGCCCCAAAGAATACTGGAGGTGGGAGGGTTGCAGGTGTTGCAATTGCCATTTGTATGATGGTTAGGGTCTGAACTGTCTGGACAGATGATTTCGTTCCAGTCTTCAAAGTCGGACCACGCGGCAATCTTCGGGAACAACCAGGCGAGACCTTTCAATTCTCTCATAGAGACCTCGGGATTCCGTGCTTGCCAATCGGAATTTGCATCGGGCAGGTTGAGAATTGCTGTTGTTGCTGACAGCGAGGTGAGGGTGATACAAGCATCATGACAGTGCTGGTTTTCAATCGAGACTTGGATTCCTTGTTGCAATGTGTGGAGAGTAATCTGTTCGGCAGGACAAATGTTCAACTGCGATTCGGGGACCTTGGCCCATCGACGACAGAAAGCTTTCACATCTTGCGAATCCGGGGTAACATTCAATGATCTCCAAGCTGAGGATAACTCGGCGATCGTCATTCTCACATCATATCCAGGAAGGCGGCTGTGGTGAATAGCGAACACACAGGCATCTTCATCAGGTGGTCCAGTCTTCGTTGGGTCAAGGAATAAGAACATTGGAGGCGCATGGGCGGTGGCTTCTTTTCTGTACAATGCACCAAGCGCTGTTCCACAGTCAGGGAGAAATTGGTAGATTCCTCGGATGTCGAAATCGAGAACCGCGACATCTTGATCGGATCCTTCGACGAAAAGACTGTCCCAGACTTTTCCATCAACAAATTTAGCGGCTTTGAGACCACACTCGGATTGGAAGGATCGGACTTGGTATCCTCGGCCAGAAACCTGAAGTGAGAATGGGGTGCTAACAGGTGAACAAACTTCCCATGTACCCTCGACGAACGACCCAGAGGTGGGACTCATTCTGGCAATTGGCTTTGCTAGCACTTCTCGGGTGACGCTTCTCGTGCTCGCGGACTTGGGGGGCTTTGCGTACAAGAGCCACTGGATGGAGTCCGGACCGATATCAAGGAACAAGCTCGAGTGCGTGCCGTCATAAACGACTCGCCATTTCCTTCCGCGCTTGATCTCGTAAAACCGGAAGACGTCGTGCACAGCTGCCTTGACGCACAGAATAAAGTCGGGCCAAAACTGGGGGAGGTCGTCGATAGGGTAAAGGGATCTAAACATCTCGAAGTCCAAGTCGGACAAACCAGACAGCATGAGCTTCATGGGAACAAGTCCCTTCAGGTCCGCTATGAACTCAGACGGCTTTTGTCGAGAAAGTGGGGAAACATGTAGATATGAATGCGTGGGATTTCCACGACAGGATCTGCAAGCGGTATGTCCGCACAGTGTGCAACTATAAATTGAATCTTGAACCACAGTCTGTCTCTCGCAGGAGCAGCACAGAACGCTGCTCGCCGCCTTGGCTTTGAGAACAGCATGGTCGACGAGGGGGGCTTCGGCGATTCGGAGGTTGCTTCTCACGAGGCTGTGGACCTCGCTGGGTACGAGAAGGGACTTGGCCTCCGCGTCGCTGGGGTTGGTTGAACTCTCCTCACCGTCGTCAAGAATCTCATGCACGGCTATCAGACCAGCTAGCATGATTGCACACACGACCGTACTCGTCATTGCATTTCCTGCCATGTCCATCAAATCGGCTTGGGTTTCTCTCGTGAGTAGCATTCGATCGAGAGGCAGACCTTGCAATGAAAGAGCCTCCGTGCCAGAAACGGGGCCCCCGCGGGTGGTCACAAATGGGATGCCCTTCGGCGTCAGGCACCCCGCGATCCCGGACCCGGCAAGGCTGTCATTCCCTCGATCGACTCCCTGAGACAAGTCGATCCAACGCCTATGAGGTGAATTCTTAGTAAGTTATTCCTGAAGCGAAAGTGAAGCGAGAGTGAAGCGAACGTGAAGTGAAAGTGAAGTGAAGATTGAGAAACTTACTCCTTGAAGTTCATGTCATAATCTTGTAGCATCTTCTTCAAGAAATTCATATCCACGGTCTCCCACACTCTCTCCGGCTGTGTCTTCCAGAAACGATGCCAATAGAAGTCCGGTGCCTTCAGGTCATTGACTCCGGGCAGGGATCGAGTGATTGGCCTCTCGGTGCCTAGTTCCAGTTCGTCACGGTGCCGTTGGTGACGAATCTGGTACTGGTCCCAGCTGGTTTCGCTTCGGGACTCAAGGCGGGCTCTCAACTCGATGAGCTCGAGTCGGCGGTCGTCATCACTCAGCAAGAACAACCCCACAGGCGCACTCGCTGGCCGCTTGAAACGACCAGCAAGCTCACGAACGCGTTGAGTGACAGTATCAATGCCACTCTGGTCCATGGAGTCTCCAAGCAGGCCCGCTGCTTCCAAGCGGCGCTTGTCAATGACCACCATGTACCCGCGCTCGCGTGTCTGCGGGATGTAATAATGCTTCGTGTCGACATTGACACAAACCGACATGTATCCGAGCTCCTCCCACTTTCCCTTCATCTGATCCCAGGGCGCATTCCGGACGTTCTCCTGGACGACCATGCGGGGTCGATATCTCTCCGCGTACCGCAAGAGACCGTCGAACGTAGCTCCCGACTCGCCGCCTTGCTGCAGCGTCTTCTTGCGGTTGTTCAACGGAGAGAAATCGACACAGGCAGTTCCAGCAACTAGGATGTCGAGGTCACCGGGAATCACTTCCGATGACCCGTAGGCGGTCCGCCTTCAAAATCAAAGTCAGCATGAAATTCAAGTCAGAGGAAGATGGATGGGTACTTACGCCTCGTCCCCTCCAAGTTCAGTAATGTCCCGAAAGAGGAGGGGGGGGCGGAAGTTCCGTTCAATGTATGATTGCTTGAACGGAACAATCTCGCAGCTGAAAGCGTGCGAGATCCGAAGTTGCTGGGCCTCTGCCAAACCTGCCAAGGTATATTAGCAATTGCTCCATTGCCATCTTTCAGGAAGAACCAAGCAGAAAACGAGAATGAGATGAAAGCAAAATCAATAATATATCAATAGCAGAGTAAAGCCGTCATAACGTGGAAGTCAGGCAAAGTTAGGGCAAGGAAGGAAACATGTGACTTGGGCAGTTGGGCAACCACTGGAAGGTGAGGAACCTCGACCATGGAACCAACCACAAGCAACATGAACCTCAACATGAACCTCAACATGAACATCAAATACAACAAACAAACGACTGGGGGAACAGAAAAGAAAAATGGAAAACAAGACACTGCACTTACCCGTCTGAATCAATTCCAGGGCCAGAAGCGGGGCTTCCGTTCCTGAGCACATTGTCGCCACTCGAAGTGGTCGACTGCCGAGCCGACTGAGGACATGCTCGAATCCCATTTTCAGGGCGTTCGATGCCATGTCAGCGAAAATTTCTGTCAGCGTATGCAGGGGCGGGAGGTCACTGGCTAGATACCGACCCCGAGGGATCATGCATCCCCGCCGCAGCTCAGGAATCTCATCGGCCCGGGCCCTAGGCTCCTGATCATCCATTGCCAAACCATCCGCCGACTGCTGCTGAGGAACCCCCTTTGACGTCATGACCTGCGTTGGAGGATGGGTGAGAAGCTTGGGTATTCGGATCTTTGGATGAATACTGGCAAACCAGACAAGAAGAAACACGCTGGAAAACCTCGAATGCGAGGTACTTACAGTGTGATGACCTTGGTCACCGGCTCAGGGCACGAAGCAAAGCAGCAAGCATGCGAAACAATGGGGGAGCCGTGATTTGTGTGGAAAGGTGGGGGGGGGGAGAAGAAGAGAAGAAATGAGACAGAAAAGCTCACTTATGCACGGCGCCCAGGCAACGATCTGGTGTCTCGCGGCTGAATAGGTAGGTGCTTACATGCGACAGCGAGCTATACCCACGACTAACCCAGCACACCGGTAGCACTCGCCCGTTTCGGCGCAATTACATGTGACGCAGACCCGGACTTCAACCTGCGCTGAGACGTACACCTGCGCGCTGACATGTATACTACGACACATCAACCAAGCTACATATGCACCAGCAACCCTCAACCACTAGGTCCCGGCATGCGACGCTACCATACCTGTACTGAGAGAGACGCCCGCGCCGACGAATACACCCATTCCACTGCTGGGCAGTACTCCGGTATCAATAGTTGCATAAGGTCATATTTGCACGCCATTGAACTGATCAACCCTGTCGCAATCCAAATGGTCTGGTGATTGATATGGACGGACGTTAAGGCCCAATCAAAGACTAAAGCCAAAGATGGGGAATATTTCTGCCTTTACTAACTTGATGTACTATGCCGGTAACTACATGCTTCATGTGGCAAAAGAATGGGAACGGTCTAGATGGGTTATTGACGAATATTATGAGGTTTTAAACAGAAGCCAGTGTATATCTTAGTGACCGATATGATCGATGTAGATTGACGGACAAGAGCTTCAAATAACACTACATAGGTAATATCACTTGTCGGCCAATTCTGTGCATCCTTAGGACGAGACATCCTAGTTTCCTATTGATTATCCGTTGTTTGGTCTACCTTGAGACACCGACGATGCCTATGGTATAGACTATAGGTAATGCAGATATTATGGCAAGTGATATTGACACTGATGTGTCAGTGAGCTTAAGAGCCTCTATGACAACCAATTATTGATATCCATTCCTTCTCTGTGTCCTTGCAAGTTGCAATTGAGACTGCATAGGTACGAATTGTGTCAGTCTTGAATGTGATTGGTGCCGGTTATTGATGGGTTGGCAGTTATCCACTGAACATTGAATATCATATGTAGAACTTGCCGCGACACCATTGTAAATAGCTGCCATAGGAGGAGAGTGTCTAGGTACTAGTGCTAATCCTATATCTTGCCAGTGCAGCTTGTCAAGCTCGCTCTCATAAACGGTAGAGTAACCTTGCAAGGTTTCTCCGCCACTGACAAACGCGCCAAATATGCCCACCGGGTGTAAGCATGTTGCCTTTTAGACAAATACTACAGGAAAGGCAAGGTAGACGTTGATCGCGAAACAAAAGGACTAAGAGAATCAAGATATCATTCTGTTACTATTCTGAAGGTAGAGCTTGAGATTCACCCGGTATGCAAATCAATGGGAAAAAAATGACAACCCCTTTGCGCCACCCATTCGCCTAGTACAGTGGCATAAGAAAAGGAGAAAAATAAAATATTGGCCATGCCAGGCTTGCTCTCGACGAGCAGAGCCACAAAATATCCGAATCCATATGCAGTATCAAGAGAGGAAAGTACCCTACCGCATGCCACCCTGCATCAATTGCTGGCGTAACAGCATGATCTGGCTTCTTTCCATGGGAGGCAAAGCGTCGATAGTAGCCTGGGGCATGCTGAGAACTTGCTGAAGGAGCTCCTCCTGCCCGTGCATTGGGGCGGGGGGTTGAACCGGGGG
>PKQL01000540.1:0-20003 GCA_002916455.1 Penicillium sp. CF05 | reverse complement strand
CTTCAGCACTCAGTGAGTGCTCTCCGCCGGCAGATAGCTGGTGGCGAAGTACTTCTCCGAGTTCTTGCTCAGCCACATGGAGAGCTTGGAGATCTCCTCTCGCAGGCGATTGGTGGCCTGCATATCCATGTTAGTCTGAGCAATCAGCTCAGGCATGGTGCCTAGACAAATGCAAGATTAGCACAATTCTCATATCTCACAATTGAACCCGAAGTAAGGTGAAGCGGAACGGGATACATACTGAACAAGCGGATCAGGTGCTCCGCTCCGTAGACATCGATGGGGCCCTTATCGGCCAGGGCCCCGGTGGCAGCCTCGAACTTCTTGCGCAGCCCACGGTACTGGGGGCGCTCGTGGCGGTAGAGAAGAATCTTGTCCAGACACTTGTCGAAGTACTCCTGGATCCCGGCAACCACTTCCTCCAACACGTCCTCGTCGGCAGACGAGCCCGCCCGCTTTGGAAGCTCTTCCTCGTGCCAGTCGTGCAGGATCTGGCGGACTGGGTACTTCGCCGGCAGAGAGATGACACACTGGTTCTTGGTGACCTGCTCCCAGTCATCGACAAGTAGGGACTTCAGGTTGTCTGGCATAATGATGCGGACGGAGGGGCGGAGATTGAAGCTCTCCTCCTGTTGCAGATTGTTAGTATTTGGTCATGAATAATATAGTTCTTTTGCAAGTTTTCCTTTCTTGGTTTTGGTTCTATTGCACCAAAATTTAGTAGATTGAGGTGGTAATTGTATATACCTTTTCGATTTCACTATCACGGGCTCGCTTGGTGCCACGGCCGGGCACGGAGCCGCGCTCCTCGCTGTCCCGCACAGAGTCACGGTCGGAACCGGCACGCTTCTTAGCAGTGGTCTTGGTGTTCTTCAGACGGAAAGAAGCTTCAGCTTCGCGACGCAAATTGTTGGCCAATTCGCGGTTGTCTTCAGTGTGCTTGCGAAGACGGTCCTCCAAGACCCAGTCATCCCAACTGGTCGAATGTTAGCAAATCGTTTCATGAATCGAATAATCTTGGACATATTGATTCTCAAAAACATGTGCAGTAGAAAATAGAAAACAAAAGGCATTTTTTGCACAACGTAGAGTGCATAGATCAAAGTCAAGTCTTCCGTAATGGCCCGGACAAACTTTCCAAGGGTGGAGGGGAGCAATTTCAACATCGCCAGGATGTAGATGAACCAGGGGAAGAAATGAAGCAAGCCAGACTTACGTATTCTTCCAGCCTTTGTAGTGGACCTGGTATTCAAAGGGGCTCTTCTTGTCATTGGGATCCTTGTGGCGAACATCCAGGATCTTGGCATCGTAAAGGATCTCATGGTGGAAGCAAAGGACCTTCTCATCCTTGCTATACATAGAAATAGGAGCCATTTTTGTCGGAGAAAGGTGAAAGATGTGCGTGTTGAAGGTGGTATGACAGGTTGCAAACCTTCAAGCTCAAAGGCGTAGAGATGTCAAGATGTTCCCTGTCTTGCAGGAAAAGGGTGTGATACAGGCGGTAACAGCCACGATCAGAGGAATCTTGGAAGCCTTCAGAGCTCTAATAGACTGTAAGACTGCAAATAGATCTTGCAGACTTGAGGAAGGACAAGAGAGGAAGATGCACAAATGGCAATACAAGATGTGTTTTTTCGACAGCAAATTTGATTCAGCAAAGAAGGTGAAGAAGGTGCAAGAAGGGAACAAGATTAGATCAGATGAGAGACCAGCTCAAGGAATAGAAAGAATCAAGTTTAGAAGAGATAATGGGGGGTGTCGATGTAGATGTAGATGTAGATGTAGATGRAGTCGAGTGGAAGAAGAAGGAAAACAAGCGAAGATGGGCCCCTTGGAAGAAATTAGGCGCGGCAGCTTATTGTCACCTCTTTTACATTGACAACTATTCATACAATCTATTCTTCTATTACAAATAAGAACTTAATTGATATCTATTCTTCTATTCTTCTATTCATTTTTTCATATTCTTTGTTCACGTGAAGAATATTGTCAACTTCGGTTCGCGTCAAAGTCTCCAAGGAAAAAAAAAGCACTATACTCGGCACTGCATCTCTGCATATCTGCATTACTACATCTACACACATTTATCATGCCTCCCTCCGAGGAGTCCATCCTAAGCAATTTCCTGCTCTCTCCAGCCCCGCTACCGACAGTCATGTCGCTGCAAAAGTTCACAGAGCTCTTTCCAAAACGCTTGAGAGCCCATCCACACATCAGGACTTTGTATCGGGAGCTGCAACAGGTCCGAGAACAGGACATGGACCGAGTCAATGAATGCATCGACAATGAGATCAAGCAAGGTGAAAAGCAGAGAGCAGAGCTCCGAAAAGCAATCCTAGCCACTGGAGTCGACTCCAGTTCTGAAGAGCAGCGTGAAATAGACATGGATCTTCATCTGTTCGGCCAACCATCTACTGCTGCACCGGGGGATTATCACTCGGTGGCTAGTCTCCTGACTGAAATGGAGACGGCTAGCACTAATATTGAGCATGAAATTGCTGGTATTGATCAAGAGGCTGCGAATATTCTGACTCAACTCAATACGACTGTTGGGAATATGAGCGATCTCCGTTACGGCAAACTACAGGGTCCAGCTGGGACTGCTGAAGATGTGGCTGCGGAGGCCATCAATGGCCTGCAGAACCTTGAAGATGTTTGCTATAAGAGTAGCACTTCTTGAGATCGGTTTGACTCATTATGCATGTGCATTGTGCATTGTGCCCATATGTTATTTGCAATTGAATAAATACCCCTGAACTATTGGTACGTGGTTTCAATGATGGCAAAAGACCCTAGCTGACATATTGACGTCCAGATACAAGGCATAATATCACGGGCACTGTGGTATCTGAATCCTGGTCTTTTTGAGCGTTGGTAATTCACGCACATCTCTGGTTTTATCAATCTTGATCGCTGCGTCGTCGCCACTTTCCTTCAGATCTATGTAGGGTCAAGCTAACTGCTCTTTGCGACACGAAATCTTGCAAAGGTCATCTATTACACTCTTATTATACAAGACTGAACCTGATGGCCTGTTTCTATTACGCCAAAACTATGTAGCAAACCTACATCATTGTTACCTCTACAATGCATTAACTCACTGGAATCTTGGATCTTGGATTCTTGGATGGCTTTGGACCAAGTATTGACTATTTGCCCAAGACAGAAGCACGTTGACAGTTGAGAATCTATGTACCTAAAGTTATGTACATACTCTTAATCTCATCAATTCTACAAATAATAATAGTAAAATAGTAAAATGTATGTGCTAAATCCAATACCCAATTCACGCGATAAGAAGTGTGGGGAAATAGCCAACGCGCGTCCCGCGTTCGCGTTTTCCTCCTTCAACCCCAATTGAACAGCACCTTACGAGACTAGGTACATCATGCCCTCCATAAAGCTGCAACCACACTGCTCAAGCCCAGTAAAGGCGACAGCAACCGCCTCAACACCAAACAATCCCCTTCCGACACTCCTTCAAACACCCTCGGGCCTGGCCCTTCTCGAGCTCCAGGGCACAATCAATGTCCCCTCAGGGAACGAAGAGGATGATATAGACTACTCCTCTATGGACATTCCGGCCTCCACCTTCGAAACTCCGATCGGAAAACTCATGTTTCCAGACTACTCGGTCCACAACCCAGACGACACAAAATGGATGAAGCGCGCTTACATGTATATTGGCCGGTACCAGCGGATGACTGGGGAAGTTAAGAAATTGCCACGGCCGATTGCCGTTCTACGAAAACGCCAGGCGTCGGAGGACGAGGAACTGGAAGTTGTGGAGATTGTGCGCTATAAAATATTCTTCAAGAGTCGGCCGGAGCCCGTGACTAATGTTTGATTGAGTTGGGGTTTTACTTTCCTTGATTGGCGAGATGGGATCTTCTGGAGATGGCCTCAATTGTTTACAACGTGAACTGGGGCCGCAGGACTTGGATGAAAGGTTACATGCATGGCCCAACTGAACATGACCTCGCGCTTTTCTACGGAGAACAGCGGCTTCTCTCTACAGCATTGACCCTCTTTGGTGTGCAGAAACACCAACTCGGCTTCTACGGGTATACAGGCCTGAATTCGATCCTACCAAGGTTCACCAAGGAAGGACAAAGCTCTGTTGCCCCATAAGGCCAACAGCCCGCACAGACAGCAGAAGGAATTGTCATGAATGGATGACTTCAGCATTGCCTCATACGTTTATCTTAGATAGCCATCTCTCTATATTCCAAGGTTGATCCGGAGATGCGGGCTTGGAATGTGACACGTCTGGGCAGGGATCCCCTCACCAGCATTCTATTTTTCTCCTCAATCCCGACCCAGCTGTCTTCAAAATCACTCATAAATAACTTGACCGCAACTTATACCCGCGCCAACGGCTGCCGGATGGATGACATGCTTCTCATTTCGCACCTACACCTACACCCATACCAGCGCAGCCACAATCAACAGCCCCAGCCATGACCGTCCCTGAAAATGAAGATATCTTTCCCGCGAAGATGGGCCCCGAGTATGTCGGCTTCGATCACATCCATTGGTACGTCGGCAACCCCAAACAAGCCGCCTCGTACTGGATCACCCGCATGGGCTTCCGCCCCATTGCATACCGCGGCCCGGAAACCGGCTCGCCCTATCTCGTGAGCTATGTTGTGGCCAACAGCGGCGCTACTTTCGTCCTTACGGGGCCAGTTTGTGGCCCCCCGAACGAAGGCTCAGAAGACGGTTCTTTGCGCCAGGCTTCGAATTATGAGCGGGCGACGCTGACTGAGGTCCATCAACACTTGACCGTGCACGGCGACGGGGTGAAGGACGTCGCGTTCCGGATCGCGGGCGATATACAAGCTGTATGGAAGCGGGCTGTTGGGAACGGTGCTCGCGCTATCGCCGAACCGCGGGCGTCTGCTGTCGAGGGTCATGGTCTGATCGTCTCTGCAACTGTTGGGACGTACGGGGATACCGTACATTCCCTGGTGAATCGTGAGCGGTATTCGGCGGACGCTCCATTCTTGCCTGGGTATCGATTGCTCGATAGTGAAGATCCGATCGCACAGCTTCTGCCGCCAATCAAGATTCTTGAAATTGATCACTGTGTTGGGAATCAGTCGTGGGGAGGAGTGGATGGCATTGTCCAATAGTGAGTAGAATCATTTTCGTCCATGTTGGAACTGTCGCTCTAACAAATGAGCGTTAGTTATGAGGAATGCCTCGACTTCCATCGCTATTGGACGGTCGACGATAAAGATATGTGCAGCGAGTACTCAGCGATGCGATCAATTGTCATCGCTTCCCCAAACGAGACCATCAAGATGCCTATGAACGAGCCCGCAACAGGCAAGAAGAAGTCACAGATTGAAGAGTATGCAATGCGCCCCGTTTTTCGCTTCCTTTCCTCCTTTTTTTCTCGTCTTAGATTCTCTACTCTACCCTCATTCTAACTCTTCTAACCCTCACAGATTCGTCGACTACTACCATGGCGCCGGTGTCCAGCACATAGCCTTCCGCACGCACGACATCGTGGCTGCCGTAACTGGGCTCCAAGCGCGCGGTGTCCAGTTCCTCAGTGTACCAGCTACATACTATGCCGATCTGCGGAAACGCCTGACACAAGTGTCGTGGACGCTTGGAGCTGATGTAGATGTGCTGGAGCGGCTGAATATCTTGGTTGATTTCGACGAGCGTGGATACCTGCTTCAGATCTTCTCCAAGCATGTCGGAGATAGGCCGACGGTGTTTATAGAGGTCATACAGCGGAATTCGTTTGACGGGTTTGGAGCTGGGAATTTCAAGAGTTTGTTCGAGGCGTTTGAGAGAGAGCAGGCTCTACGTGGGAATCTGTGACCATCAGTGGTTCCTTTTGAGCTCTTGGATCTTGGATCTTCCATTTGCTTTTTCTTTCCAAGCGAGGGTTCGATACTAGGGAGCATGGGATGATTAAACACGTATGGGAGAGAAGAGAAGAAGCGCCATGTCATATCTAATCTAAGGAGTCTAGTCAATCCGGCATCATCAGTGAAGCTAATTAGTTCCTCGAGACTGATAGTGAGCCATACAGATATATCTTGTGTAGTCTATTCTATAGCATGATTGCAATGGTCTAAAATAATATACCGAGGCACTTAAATATCCATCCCATGCCTATATAACCCCATCCTCTACTATTTCCGCACACCAAATACTCGAGCGGAAATTGCGCGCTCTCCAACCAACATTCCGTCCTATTTACAACCAAAAGAAACTCCCAATTGAAGAGATTGATATAGAAGATAGAGAAGATATAGAAATCAATTAACAGCAACTAACCCTAAAAAAAAAAAAAGAAAGAAACCACAGATTAATTAACCAAATCAATGAACGGACTCTCCTCCGTCTTCACCCCACAAGCGGAAACCTCAGGAAACATAACCTTAACCCCGCCATATAAACTCCATACATAGAACATATAAATATCCCCCGTTATCCCGTTATCCCGATATCCATGTCCCGACTTACCCTCCGCACCTTCAAAACAATGGCCCCTATTGAACGAATCACCCTCTTCAAGATCCCCAACGAGGCGGATCGCGACCGCGTACTGGAGCAGTACAAGGTCCTCGCGAAGACCGCTACCAAGGTGAGTGCATATTGTCTCTTCTATACAGTCCTACATGTTTTCTTGTGCAGTCATGCTGCTTGTTACGTACAATACATGTACTATGTTGCACTAGCCATTCGGAAGGGTGTTATCGGAACGCAATTGAACGGTTATTAACGGGTGTTTTTTTTTTAGGACGGCAAGCCCTACATCCTCGCTGCTGCGGTTGGCGCTTCGATCCCCGATCCTCGCAATAAGGGGTACAACGTATCTGTCAAGACGACTTTTGCTTCGATGGAGGATATGAAGTACTATGATACCGAGTGTGAGGCGCATAAGGCTCTCAAGGCTTGTGCTGGGCCTGTTAAGGAGGATGTGTTGACGAGTTACTATGAGAATATTCTGTAATGGATTTTGAGGATTTAGAATTTAGAGATATTGGGATTTCGTGCATGTTTGAACTTCGTATAAAAAGAGTATAGAGATAAGGTAGGGAGCTGGCACATGCGGAAACTAGATACTAAGAGAACACAGTCCATTGATGATGTACAATTGCATACGTCTAGTACGCCCTGCCCGAGGATCCGAGATAGACATACACACTAAAGCAAATATAATTCAACAGGGTAGCAAAACACCGATGCCTTCCAAAAATGGCATGCTGAGAGCTTGTAGAAGTGGGTCGTAAAGAGGGTTGCGAATCATAATATTGGCTCAAAACGGGGGAAATCTGGTACCGGGAGGAAATCAGAACAGAAGCAAATGGCCCGGCCCATAAGTATGGTGCAAATGCGCAGGATAGGATGTGATCACAGATCCTCGCTACCACGTTGGGCATTCCAAAATATACAGAACCGGATACTTGTTATCCGGGGTCGAGGGGTGGGGGTGGTAATAGAAGAAACCAGGTGATCAGTCAAGGGCACGACGAAGGTCGCTCCATTTCTGGCGGAGGTTCTCGTGGTTCTCAGAAATCTGTTTGAGTTCGTCAGTCTCGGCATCTCATGCTGAATATTGAAGGAGATATCTTACCTCTGCCCACTTCATTTTCGTGGCAACCAACTCCTTCTCCATCTCGGACATTGACTCTTCCATCGCACGGTTCTCGTTCTGCACTTCAATATTCCGCTTCATAATCCGTTCCATTTCCAGGCGGAGCTTCTCCTCCACTTCGGCCGGCTGCTTGTCGACCACGTTCTTGAGTTCGGTGACTTGGAGTTCCAGCGCATCATTGAGGTCGCGCAGTTCCTCATTCTCGACCTTAACGTGCACCAACTCAGAGGCCAATTGCACATGCTCCTTGTCCGATGCTTCAGCACGTTCCTCGAGAAGTCGGACACGCGCGCCCTGCGTGCTCACAGTGTGCCGCAGGTGTTCTAGTTCGACTTCACGCTCTTTCTCGGTTCGAGTCTTCTCCTCCCATTCGGCGGTGTAAGTGGCAAGCATCTCTGGTGTGAGGGGAATGGCGCAGGCGTCCTGGACCATGATGTCGGATCGGTAGATCTCCTTATCAGAGGCACCGGAGCTTCCGAAGAAGCCTGACTCCAGGATTGACGAGGTGGATGGCTGCTTGTCGATGTAGGCGTCGAACAAACGCTCTTTCAAGAAAGTAGTGAGCACACTCATGTCTTTCATTTCAAGCAGTGCGTCCGCATTGCGTCGCATGATCGCAACACCGAATTTGAGGATGGTGGTCTCTAGTCCCTCCTCGAAGATCAGATCGTAGATACGAAGCACCAGCTGCAGCGGGAAACGGTAGGCGAACAGAGTCAAGAACCACTGTGTGGCGTACAGCTGAGGAGGAACTCCACGGCGCCGGAGATGGCAGTAGAGAGCGGGTTCCAGGTCTTCTAGAAGTCGCTCGAATTGGTAGAGACTACGGTGAAGCCCAGGCATATCCTGAATGAACATATCTCGTAGAGAGTACTTGTTCATCAGCTTGACCATCATGGCGAAAGCATCGACTTCATCCATCTGCGTAAAACGTTAGCCAATGAGCCAGTCAGCCTGATTCAAGGTATACTCACGTTGAACAGCAATGGCATGGCAATGAAGTTCATGCCTTGCGCGTATCCTACTCCCGTGTCATACAAGGCGTATGCCTTGCACAGCCCAAAGAGGCCTTCTTGGCTGCCCTGGGAAACAAAGTATTTCGCGTAGCTAGTGCGAGCACCCAGGTCTCGCCTAATGGTCTTCTCCAATTTCTGCAGCGCAACTGCGTCTGTCTTTGCTTTCTTCAGGCGCTCGGCGTCATTGGAGGCCTGTTCCTTGGACAACTTATCTGTGTCCCCTTCGTAAGATGGACTAGGGGCAGCGCTGCTAGACCGTGATCCGGAACCCGAGTGGTGGGAACGGACCGAAGAGCGCGACGACGGAGTCTCAGAGCCGTTTACTGTTCGTCCATCTTTTTCTTGTGCTGTGCCACGCGCAACGAGGTCTCGGTAGATGTCCTCCATTTCAGCAGTCTGGCAATCCGCCAAAATTTGCCAGATCACTCCTCGGATCGTCTGAGGGATACCTCGTTTGATAGCGGCATTCAGTTCCTCTGAGCTTGCCAAGGCTTGGGGCCCGTTATTTACAAGATGCTGCCACATCTCCCAGTCCACGGGGGTGGAAGCATCAGCCACAGAGCCTGTTCTCCCAGGAGCGACCGGCGTTGAAGGTGAGATACCTCCTGATGCTGCCAAGATGCCCTCCTCTCCTTCCTCTGGGATGATAGGGGGGCTAGCTCCAGACTGGCTGATTGCCTGGCCCGATCGCACGCTCGTCTGATCGACCTCTGTCGCATGGCTTTCCTCGCGCAGACGCAGCATCTTGAACTGATCCTTCAGGCTATTGCGTCTCGGCTTCTTTGAACCGACACTCGAGACATCGTCGCCATCACGAGCGATCTGGTCTAGGTTGCTGCCAAGGGTCGATACGGAGGTGGCAGTGTTGCGCCGGCTGGCAGAGGCGGGCGGGGATTTGATGTCCTTTGCAGTGTTTGAGGTCGAGCTTCGAGAGAACCACGCGAAGGGGCCACTAGGCTTTCGAGGAGGGGCTGGCGGGGGGATAGGCGGATTCTTGTTCACCGGTGGAGGCGCCCACGGGACTGAGGGCAGGCCACCGGACAGACCCATCAGCCCTACGCTTGCCGGAGGGGCGGATTCGTCCTTGGGAGGCAATGGAGGCGGTTCTGGTTTGTCCCCTGGGCGTTGTGCCTTGTCTGTCGGCTCGTCTTCCTTGCCGTTCATCAGGTTCACCTCGTCGAGAGATGACGATGTTGATAAACGGTGGGACGTGAGTAGAGGCGACTTCTGCAGTGGGCTCTTATCATGATCTTCTCCGTTCTTCTCTACCTCTGTCTGCGTAACCTCGGACCCTTGCTCCGGCTTGTCACCCTGGGTGGGCTCATCGGTCGCGGTGTTCACTTCATCGTCGGTGTCATAGTTATTTCCGTCGTTGGTATCCTTTCCATCGTCCTGCTTATTCCCATTTCGCTTGTTCTTCTTATTTTTCTTGTCATTCTGTCCGTCTAGGCCCTGGCCATCCTTGTCCTGCTCCTCGACGGTCTCGGTCTTCTTCTCGTCCTGCGATTCAGAAGGGAACGGAGGTTTCTCCGTCGATTCCGGAGACATATGTGAGCCAATTGGAGGGCTGTCGGTCAGCGATCGGGTGGAAGTGGACTTGGGGATGGTGACGTTAAGGTTGTTGTTCTCCTGGATTTCGGCTGTTTCAAGAGCGTCGTCGAAAGACTCCTATTCAAATGGCGATAAGCTCGTGTCAAGGCAAGTTTTGATTTTGGAAAGATCTGGGTCTAAACCACTTACCCCTTCATATTCGGGACTGTGTTTAGACGTAGACATGTCGGCCATAGCTGTTTAGATGACCCCACAACAATCAGAAGATGGAACACCCCATAGGATCGCAAGAGAGCAGAGGCTCAGAAGAGCTGAAAGACAAGGAAGACAAGGATTGGCAAGGGAGTGGAATTCGAGAAAAAGGAAAAAAAAAAGAAAAAGAAAAAGATGGAATGAGGAAGGAATTGAAGGGATTTGGCGAGTTTCAAGTGATTCGACCGGGCCAGGTACGCTGATTGGCGCCCCAGGGCGGAACAGGTCGAAGACGTTGGGAATGCATTTGCATATTCTACGTAGGTACGATATGTACATGTCTATATGCATATTACATTTATATATTTAGTACATATGTATGCTATAAGAATGTCTTAATATGGTATTTTGGTTTTCTTTAGGAATCCAATGCGTTATGGTGGTAATACAGTAAAGGGGTCAATAAACAAATAGTCCTCTATGCATATGTAGGTATGTAACTATTTATTTTTCACAAGGTCTTCTCAAAATCAAGCCATCTTTCTCGTCGCAATGGATCCAACTTCTTCAATTCTGTTAGCCAGCTCAGAATCTGGTCCCGACCCCCAGAAGATAAACTGCCTTCCACCTTGGATGCGAGAAGGGTGCACTCAATTAATGCCTGGTAGATGTATTTGCAGTCTTCAGCTCCATCCAACATCTCCTGGATCTCTTCGATCTCATTCCTAATGTACTGCAGCCGGTCGGACGAGCTCAAATTTGGAGCCATAGTTCGTTCGGCCATCGACGGGTCAAACGCACACATCAAATTTTGATGATAGAACCAAAGTGACTGATCATAAGGATCAATAAATGCTTGATGGATGAGGGATAGTTCTGAAACCCCAAGTTAGCGTAAGTCAAACTCCTAATAAGACAAGTGAGACCAACCATCATCCAACATTCTTCTCCGATCTTCATCGCTGGCAGATTGCTCGTCCAAAAGGGATTGTATAAGCTTTGTACGGTAATGCCACGCGGAGAAGTTGGAAAGATTGGCCCCAATCATCTTCTTGGCATATTCAAATTCCTTTTCGGTCATGCTTCTTGCTTCTTCGGCAGTGCCAAGCTCCTTCAAGGTCTCAACCACGAAGCGTCGATAACCCCACCCGTGGAAATTCCGGCTATCAAGAGTCAACATCTTACCCACAAGGGCTAATTCCTGCTGCCAGATTTGCCGGGCCTCGGGAAGTGATAGTAGACGGCGAGCCTCGTCCAACAGCCATAAACGATAGTTCCAGATCCAGTAGCACTTGGGGAAGCTCCGGAGAAGGGGAATCAGGAAATGCAAATCATTCATGATTAACTCTGTGATTGAATGGGCAGCAGTCTCATCATCCGAACCTCCTGCTTGGGAGAATTGATACTGCAGTACCTGTCGGCGGTAGTTCCAGGCTGTGTAGTATTCTGGATTGCTAGACAGCAGCTCGGAGATCTTTTTCAGGGTCTCGATTGTGTACTCATGCTCAGACACCTGTCTTGTGTGAGGCTCTGTTTGTAGGTGATATCTATTAGATGACAAACCTTTTTGGATACGGAAACCTCAAGATCCTTGTAATTTTCTATCTTCTGCAGCTCTTGCTGTCGTGCTTCGGCGGACTTCTCGACTGGCTTGTATCGTGGCACACCATGCTATCGCAATCGTCAGCCCGGAGCAGTACGGCCATGGGGTGTTAATCTCACACTGGGCATTTTTGCTCTTTGACAATAATAATAAGCACAAAGTGTTACCTAGGCAGACTGCTTGGTGTTGATCAGATGCCAACTCGAATTGTCTCATTGGTGCATGAGGCGGTGGAGTAATTTACGTAATCTCCCATTTGTATAACTTCACGTGATCAGCACTCTTTCTACTTTGGGAACTTCCAAGGTTGTCTTTTGCTTCATTGTCTTTCTCGTCTTGCCGCTATGTCTTGGAAGAGAGGCCTCCTTATACATTCCTTTTCTTAGTTCTAGGCCATTACTCATATACAGCTTATCGACCTACATCCAGCACAATGGTAGATATGCAACGTCACTCCTTCGAGGAAACCTCTACAGGCAGTCACAAACATCCATTGACTTCACACTCTCGATCTGAGTCTTCTAAGGACAGTGAGCCTATCCAATTGACTGAATTTGCAACTATCAATCTGCCATTCTTTGAAACCCCGGCTTCTCAGTCATCGTCGTCGAAGCCCAAGGCCCAGCCTGTTCTGACGCCCGTCCCTCATTCCAAAGAAAATCGGGTCTCTTCACCCAAAAGAGGTCGCAGCAGAGTGAGAAACGCTGTAAATGCAGCAGTAACAAGAAGTTTTTTCCGAAGTCCGATGTCGCCTGATAGATTTATCCCAAAGCGAGACTTCGTGGAACCAACATCAACAACCTTTCGTGTGGCCAAGCATCCGCAGCGTCTTTCGCCTCAAGAGAGACTGCTTCGGCGACTTCCGCCCGGGGATGATCCGTTCCTATCCTCTATCCCGCGTAGGCGTTACGCTGCCAACAGACCCCAGCAGCCGACTCGGCTTCACCAGATCCCACATCAACGGCCTCGTCTAGTCACTGAAGGTAATATCACAGACGACAACGCTACACATGAATCTTTGAGACATGTCAGCTCCGGTGCAGTCTGGAATGTGGGTGGGGCTTCTGCGGTCCTTGGTAGTTCCCCTAATGCGGCTCCTAATAACACGCCAACCACTTCGACCAATGGATCATCAACTGCCCCGGTTTTCGTGGCTCGATTCTTACCCAGGAAGCCAAAATACAGTGAACAAGAAATCCATGAGTCGAGGCTTGCGCTTGCTTTGGGAATTGACCCGACGACTCGACAGCTAGGTACTACTTGTCTGCGGTATCTGGATACTCCCCTCAATCCAGCTTCCCCGGACTTCGAGCGCCTCTCCCCATTTGAGTGGAAAGACAGTGCTTGGAAGAAAGTTGAAAAGGAGCGTTGTAAGTGCAACTGTAGTTTGCAACAGCCATTCCCTGGCCCTACCTTTGGAGCAAATTTACTATTTACAGATAAAACATATATGATATTTTAATCCAACTTTTGGAAAATCGTGAGACTGGCAATATCTACAGCCTTCTCCACGGCATCAACTGACTCGGATTGTTGCCCAGGGCCCAAATCTCCTGCCAGAAAAGAGGTTGTCCCACCGAAGCCTTTTCGAATCCTTGATGCTCCCTTCCTTAAGGACGATTTTTACTGCACCACTCTTGCATACTCAACAACATCTGGGATACTGGCTGTGGGCTTGGGCCATCAAGTGTATCTCTGGTCTGAAGGCCATGGAGTGGATTATCCCCCCTTTCCAGACCTGCACCCCTCAAATTATGTGACCTCCCTGTCATTTTCTTCTGAGGAAGGCGAGCGAAGCATTCTTGCAGTGGCCCGGCGGTCTGGCCAGTTGTCTCTATGGAGCACATTCGAGAAGCAACCCCGGTTTGAGATCAGTCATCCCAGTCCCCTTACATGCGTAGCGTTTAAGCCGAGAACATCCCGGCGACCTTCAGAACGGTTCATGCATATGGAAGTCGACGCCGAAGAGATCGTTGTTGGTGATGACTTTGGAAACATCTGGTACTATTCGGTTGAATGGTCTGACCAAGAAGACCAAGCTAAGTGGAAATGGAACGGGTCCATGACGCTTCTTGCCAAGATCTGTGCACACACTCAACAAATCTGTGGACTGGTTTGGTCACCCGATAACAAGTACCTTGCCACGGGCGGTAATGACAACGCCTGCCTTCTCTTTGAGCTGGCCGAGATTGTTCCACCACAGCAATTAAATTATACGGTCCCAACCATTACGCCCCCGGATTCACCTAGCAGCTTCAGCCTCGGTGTATTTCCATACCTTCCTCTGGGCACCACAAGAAGACGAACGATCCTTAGACGACCTGTTCTCCCATCATGGCTTGCTGCTCCCATTAAGCCCCCGGCCGCAGCCGCGCTTTTAAGCCATGCAGGGACTCTAATTTCCGGTGGTGGACGAACGATTCTGGTCCCATACGGCCGTCAGAGACATCGTCTGGTGCACTCCGCTGCGGTCAAAGCAATTGCATTTGCGCCATGGCAGCCGTCTCTGCTTGCGACGGGGGGAGGTACTAACGACAAAGCTATACACTTCTACCACACCCGGAGCGGAGCCTGTCTCGCAAGCATCAATGTCTTCGCGCAGGTGACAAGTCTTATATGGAGCGAAACTCGGCGTGAGATTGCTGCTACTTTCGGTTATGCACAGCCAAATCATCCATTCCGAATCGCGGTCTTTGCCTGGCCTAGTTGCGCACAAGTGGCCGTAATTCCCTGGGGCCCCTATGGAACCACCTGGGATGGCCCGGAAACTCCAGTCAGCAACTTTGACTGCGGAAGAGCACTGTGGGCAATAAGATATCCAGGGAAAGCCCCTCGTTTCTCGGGTGTACACTCTAGTAGACCGGACAGTCAGTCATCCTCACCTTCGTCCTCGTCCTCGTCAACCCAGACTCGTTCTCCAGAACAAGGAACCCCGACCCGTGGTCGCAGGGCCGGTAACCGCAAGAGCGGTGCTCGGATGGTCACTCCTAAGGAGAAAGAAGGTGGAATGTGGTGCACACGAACAAAGGAGGAGGGGTGCATTATTGTCGCGTCTAGTGATCAAACTGTGAAGTTCCACGAAGTCTGGACTGGAAGAAGGGCAAGCACTACCTCTACTTGTGGACTCTTCGGCGGAAGCGAGATTCTGGAGGGCCTAGAGGGCATTGAGAAGTCTGGTGGTGAAGTCATTCGTTAGTATTATTGTCTTCTTGGGTCTGAGTACTGGGTACTCTCACTATCATTAAACGCCCGCGGGCTTATATTTTTATTAGTTTAGTGCAAGAGAGAACTTGGGTAGGTTTATCATTCTTTGTGAGGAATTGAATTATGATCTTGTTTTCTACAGTGCAATCCAGGTGGACTACATACTACCTAGGTACTTCCAACGCTAGAATGACTGGATTTGTGTGATACCTCCTCGTTACTGCTCAGTATGTATAAAACACATAGCAGATATAATTGCTCTTTAGCACTTACAGAACAAACCTCTCCCAATCGGTACTCCTGAATCTCACATTCCAATGGATATGCAATACATTACCTAGCTACCTAGGAATTATACGCTAAAAAGAGAGCGCTGATCCCACTCCACCTTTCTTCAGCTCCCAAAAAACAGATCTCAGCTCTAGATCTTCTTATTATATATTCTGTATTTTGTACTCCGTATTCCTCCTAATTTCCTCTCTTCCTCACCACACAATCCACACCAATTCCTCAAAATGCGCCTTCAAACCCTCATCCAATTCATCCTCCCATCCACAATCCTCGCCTCCCCCGATACCTCCCTCGGCTCCACCCTCAATGTGACCGTCCTCGGCGCACGGCACAGTCGCTCCACCTTAGAGTGCTGGGCTCTGCAGTCGGGATTTGAAACTTCCGATAAACCCGGACAGGTCGGGTCCGCTGCGCTGGACTTGGGGACTATCGGTGGGAACGCGTCGTTTACGGTATTGCCCGCTGGGTTTGATGGTGGTAGACATAACGCGCCTGCTTTGCAGTGAGTGATTTTTCTCCTTTCCAAGGATTCTTTCTATACGTCTTATTTCAAAATCATCCAACTTGAATGTGTTGTTTTTATATGTATATAATGGTTGTCTTAGCTAACGCACTATAGATGGGTGGTTTTCCTCTCCGGCTTAGCGCATATCACGCTCCCTAACTCGACAACCGAGGCCTGGATTGAAGGTGGAAAGAATGGAGCCATTCTGGCTCTTGATACTGCTGATGTCAGTGCATTGGGCCACTTCACTACCTATCCCTCGCAGGACCGGACGATATCCGTGGTGATCCCCCTCGGAGAGAAAGGGGTGCCGGGTCATCGGGTCCTGCATGGGGGTCCCTGTCGGGGGGAGGAGTTGCTGGTATAAATTCCCGATTATATATAGAAACATTGGAAGTCCTCTGTTTCGTTCATGCTTTTTTACCGTCGTATATACCTATGTACCAAGGAAACGCTAATGGCTACTCGAGAAGTGTGGAGTACTCCATACAAGGAAAGACATCAAGATACCAAGGTGGAATTCAATAGACATTGATAGAGACGCAGAGGCGCTCGGTAGAGGCACAAGATATCGAAAGCAAAAGATAAAACAAAATGAAATGCAGACCCGGTCGGATGCATGGAAGAAAAAAAATAAAAATATGTTCTTTTATAGACCGTTACCCCCTTCTCCCATCTCTAATTCATACAACTTCAAAGAGACACGCTTATTTCCTGCCGCCCTTGCTCTTCTTGCCGACAGATGCCTTGCTCTTCTTTGATGGCGGGGGCTGCTCCTGGGCGGCATCGTCAGACTCGTCGTCTTCCGTGTCGGCAATGAAGTCAACCATCGAGCCATCACTATCCTCATCGTCGTCCTCATCCTCGTTCTCCTCCAGCGATTCCTCAGCATCGGAAGAACCGACAGACTCGGCAGCCTCGATGTCCAAAATAGGCTCTTCGTCATCATCCTCGTCGTCACTTCCATCATCCTCATCGTCCTCAGACTCATCGACGCCATTCATCATTGACGCATCCTCATCGTACGCCTGGTCGCGTATTGACTTCCGCGGCGTCTTGGCCTCGGTCTCACTGTCCTCGAGATCATCCTGACCCTCGACGTAGATAACATTATCCTCGTCCTCGCTGTCCATGCCCTCATCGCCACCGCGGATCGACTGTCGCAGTCCCAATTGGGCATCGAGCATGTCAAGCTTGCCCTTAAGGAGCAGGAGGGATGGCAGACTGGAGGAGCGCTGGTCCATGACTTTGTAGAGGGAAGTCATGCGCTTCAAGAGATCGGGGTGGCCAGCCAGGGCGCCACCGTGAGCGACGCAGGTCCACTGCACCCAGACGAGAAGGTGGCCGTAGCGACCAGGCCGGGAGGCGAGGCGCTCGGCGAGTTTTTGAAGCAGAGTTGCGGCCAGCGAGGAGTCGAGACGCTGGATAGTAGTGCGGATGATGGAGGTGTCACCGGTGTGGAAACACGACTCGAGCATGCCGCTGTCGTTGGTCTTGAGCGACTGTGTGAGGACAGTAGCAAGCGAGACACCGGTGGGAATCTGTTGCACAGCGGCTTGGGGCTTGCCGGGAACCAATGCGCCCAGGAGGACGTCATCGTCAAGCTCGGCCTCGACGTCGACTTCCTGGCCTGCGTTTGCGCGTAAGAGTTCTCCGAATGATGGCTCTGCGCCCTCTTCTTCTTCCTCTTCCTCCCCGGAATCGGATGCGTTCTGCATCTCAACGTCCTCGTTCGCTGCCACTTCCTTGGTGGGCTTCGTCTTCTTCTCGTTGGAAACCTTGGACTTCTTGTTGTCCTCGTCATCGGAGTCCTCCTCGCTGTCAGAGTCGGATGCGTCTGGTCGTGAATCCTCCATCTCTACATCATCATCAACCAGGTTTCCCTGCTCAACATTCATGCGAGACTCGTCAACACGGGTCTCACCTGCGCTCTTAACTCCATTCGTTGTGACGGAAGAAAGTGCTGAGCCAGACTTGGTCTTCACCACAGACTTGATTCCGGTGAATGAGAGCTCATCGGTGTTCTCGTCAAGGAACTTGACACGCTCAAAGACGGGGATCACACCACCCTCGGTGTATGCAACCACAAGGTTAGAGCCCTGGAATGAGACGGCGGCGATGGGAACGCAGGCGTTCGAGGACTCGGTGTTGGTGATCTTGAGGGTTGCGTTTGCTTTCTGTGTCATCTGTTTACGGCTGGCCTTGGCACTTGCGGAGGGCGCACTTTGGGGCTGAACAAATGGCTTAGTGAAGAGTTCGATGCTACCATCTGCGGTGACTGCAGCAAGCACTTGCTTCTCAGCGGTGGCCACGCCATCTGTTTGCAGTGTAATCGACGAGACCTCCTGGTCGGCGACAAGGTTGCGAACAAGCTTCTGGGTGGTGGCATCAAAGACGTTGACGAAGCGGTCACCATCGGATGCAAGGAATGCACCCACACCAGCAGACTCGGAAGAGGACGAAATGACGGTGTGGATGGGGTTGCGCATGGCAGGGAACTGAACCGGCTCGTCGGCCTTCTCGGTATCTATTAAGTACGGGGTCTGGGAAGCGCAGATGAGAGGAGGGTTCGAGGGAACGGGGCGGGAGAGAGCAGTAAACACTGAGGATGCGGGGAGGTGGATTGTCCTAGAGGTATATCATTAGTTAGGAGCTCGGTATAGTCCAACGAATATCCAAACTTACTGAGTGCTTTGTCCAGTGCGCAGGTCCCACTGGACAAGCTTATTGTCACCACCGACACTCCAAGCCTCCTGAGCGGGCCGATCGGCCGTGAACTTGAAGTCCTTGATACCCTTTTCATGCGCGCCGGTCAAGGTGCCGATCACCTTATCTTCAGATGGCGAGTACATGCGAATATCCGATGTGTTTGTGCCGAATGCAACCACGATATCCCCCTGGTCCAGGCCATCAACAGCTCCATTGACATCGGAGCCGCGCTTGCGCTTCTTTTTCGACAGGTCACGGCCTTTGGCCGAGCCACCGTAGTATCCCCAGTCCAAAGAGGTCACCGTTTCCTTCGGCCCCAGAGCATGCTCACACTGGAGGCGTCCTGTCTGTGTGTCGTGGATGCGAATGTGCTGGCCATCGAGACCTTGGATAACGGACGCAAACAGGGCCAATTGGTACTCTGACGGGGAGAATGCAGCGCGCAGGATGGACGACTTGCTGCCCGCATATGTCATGCCCGACGCCGGCGATGCGGCGGCCGACACGACCTTGGTGGATGGGCGAGTCGTCTTCTTTCCCATCTTGGCTGTAACTTTTTTTTCTTATCTTCGTTTTTTTGTTTCTCGCTGTCGAGGATGCGGTGGTGTGAGGATAATTATCAATAGAACACACCCAAATAAAAACAGCAAATATTCCGATAAGACTCTATTTTTTTCCGCCCCTAAGGAAACAAATGGGGGTTTAGGCTGGTGGTCTCGCAGTTGATCCGGACAGGAAAAAAAATGTTCTGTAGAGCCTTGACGGGCTAGTCCCAAAGAGGTTTAGGCTATAAGAAGTTCTTATCTAATCATATCATCCCGTGATGCTTCAATGTCCGTCGAGTATGAGACCCTGGGAGTAACTCTACCATCTCTTTGATTTATTTTAGTTGAGTTCTCGGGCTTTTTTGTTCTTCAGTCCAGCTGAGTCTTTTTTTCATCTTTGATCCCTTTACCATCACTCTTCATTTCTTCATCTCGGGTGCTTTTGATGTCAGCATCCCTTCCATGAGCGAAAATATATAATAAATTTTGCAGGCCATTTCGACATATACTTCCTGCAGCTATCCTCAAATATCCATTTCATAGACCCAGAATAAAACTAATAAAACTCCAACGGGTTTCAAGTTCATTATGCGATCCAAGACAAATTCAGGAAACTGGACGGTAGTCAACCCAGAGCCCTCGCTATAATGCTTTACAGGTTAACCTTGGGGCCATCTAAAATGACTAGCTCTAAAAATTATGCCCGATATATACTCCGTTACTTCAAAGCATACGGACTATACGGACTCCCATTGGGCAGATC